>JACEGR010005008.1:0-79119 GCA_014170235.1 Listronotus bonariensis | reverse complement strand
TGCGGATAAGTTTAATATACATTTTCGAAAAATAAGTAATAATATTAAATTCGTATTTATAAATTCAAATTATAAAATTTATAAGGTCATAGAAAAAATATAGTATGCAATACATGTGTAACTTATCGTTTTTTTACTTTTTAACTTGACTAACTTTTACTAAAAAAGGTTTTTTCTGTTTCTACTAATACATTTTTGTAAATATTATATCACACTTCTTAACTCATCCACTAATTGTAAAACAAATACATAATTTAATAATAATCAAGAGCATGTTGAAGCTCTTCCTTGAAATAAACCAATCTAGTACAAATTGATTTTGCAGGAAACATTGCAGTAGTATTTTCAATAAGAACTGCTTTTAAACTAATATTTGCCCAGACACAAGGAGGTACCTACAGGATGTGCTAAAACAACAACAACTTCCTTATTGACTTATTAAAATGTTATTGAATAAAATTAATTGTTCATTGAATTTAATTAAACGTGATGTTAAAGAGATAATTAAAACATTAATTGTTTTTATCGTTTGTTATTACGAATTACTTTTTGGTAGTAAAAATTTTACCACTTGACTTATCAAGTTGTAAAATGCAATACGATTCTCGTTCGATAAAAAATTATGACTTTTTCGTTGGAAATATCATTTTATTATAACCTTTCTTAACTTCACTTTATTGGATGGTCTTCTTGTTGAGTATACGCCTGGAAAGAATGGGACCTCTTCGGTCCTGGTCCCGGGGTATACGAGCTGACCCTGTTCAGCCCTATTGACCCCTATGAACAGGCCGGTCGCCTGAAACAAAATAAAAGAAAAACCCCCAAAAAACCCAAAAAATTATAATTAAAAACGACGTTTCTGGTGGCAAGTCTGCCACCGTTGTCAAGTTAAAAAATTAAGTTAAAAATAAAAATAAAATATTACCTAATATTTAAATTAAAAATGATTAAAATTTAGATTATTTTTGTATCTCAAACTGAAAATAGTTTGACATATGTGTCATGAGTGACATAAGTAACTGGTGTATTTATTATTTGTAAGACAAAAAAGGTAATAAGTTAGTTGATTTGTAGTTTTCCTGAAGATACTTTAGTATCGAGCAAAGGCAACCAAGTGTTGTTTAAATTAACTAAAATTCTTTCTAGGCGTGTACTCAATAAGAAGACCATCCAATAAATGAATCCGCCTAACCAATATAGAGCATATCTCTAACTTCACATTATCATTTAGGGAGGGGTATGGTGAATTCGTGCTCAAAAAGGTACATCGTTATAATTTTAGGTCCATTTTTCGAGAAATGATCAGTTTCACATCTAGCAGTTGTTGACCTATACAAGTAATCCTGATTATTTAATCACGTGACTGATGCAATTTGAAATATTAATAAACATTTAGAATAAAGTTAGCCATTTAAGTTTCAAAAGAATCCGTTTGTTCACTGATAATTTCTCGAAAGAATACCTCTTTTATTTTGAGGCACAGTCAAAATTTATTTATTAAACTTATGGGTACATTAAAATATAACATGGGAAGAATATTGTGTGTTTCGATTATAGGCTATTGGCAATTCAAATTAAGAGATTCCTCTAAAAAGGGGTTTATTGGTCAATAGGCCTTTTTTCTGGAGATCATTTAAAATGAACCGCCATGTTTTAAACTATAAATCCTGAAATTTTTGTAGCGATTTGACAACGCAGTGCCTTGTTGACGTTTCTCTGACATCCCTTCAATATAAAATGATCAGAAGAATGCCTTAATTAAGGAGCAGCAGTGTTGCAATTCGGTCAATCAGCTGATAAAAATGGGTATCTAGATCAAAAGTGTCAAAAACATTTACCCTATTTAGAGAAATATACGATTTTGGGTTTGTGTCTCCGCCAGAAGCTCGAAGGCATTAAATTTGAGACCAAAAGGCATCATAGTATAAAAACCTAAATAAAACAAAGAGTAGTAACCAGCTAACGTTCCTCGTAATATTATATAAAGTGACAAAACGTAAGTTCTTGAATATTTACACTTAAACTGCAGACATAACAAATCCGACTTTGCACCTTTTGCATCATGAAAGATTTTTTTACGAAATCCATGATGACAACCAACAAAACACTTGGCACAAATTGTAGACTGATTTATCTTGTATTTTTAATTACATTTATTCAATAAAAACTAAGTAGTAGTTATTTACAAATAACGTCCGTGGTGGCACTACCGCGTTGTCTAGAAGGTGCCGTGGAATGCAAAAATTGCATGTTTCAGTGCATGGATAACGTTGACGGAACACGACAAGAATGGGTTAAACATCCAGTAACCCGGCACTCACGGTACACTGGTATTTAGGCATAAGCCTTCGTGAGATGTCATAAGGATAAAAAAAAGAAAAATTATAATAATTATTTAAAAAACACGATACGATATTAACTGCCACAACAGCAAGAAAAACTTTAACTATGAATTGTTATGTTCACCCAAAGTCGGTCTGTGATATGACGTCACATTTCCCATTTTTAGGCATCTTTCAAAAAATATTACTTCCAAAACAATGCAAAATTAAATGCGCAAATTCTAGACGCCACTGGATTGATCATCAGCTTTGATTTTACCCAGTCTTGCCAACTTTTCTCCGTGGAGTGCCCTTCCTTGCGTCCCCGACCTAACCGCCTAAAAGTTAAGGATGTGTCGCAACCTCATAAATATAAACTAACTTTGATCGTTGATTGAGAGAGTACGTACTCTTTCAATCAACGCTTTGATGTTCACCCATACTAGTTCAAATTTATGCCGATGAGGGCTTTTTTAATAACGTTGCCAATTTAATTTTAAAAGCCAATAGGCTTAACGGTAAGAGATAAAAAAACTAAGATACATGACCCGTTCTCTTTTTTAGAGTTTAATGGTTACCTAACTAGACACTGGTTTTGGTGGGGCTTATTTGTATCACTGAAGGTCTTGTCTCGTCTTTCAACTAAAAAATCGCAATCGCATTTAAATGCGTATTCTCACGGGGCGATTTTAGTTGATCAACTTTAGTGGCTTGATGCATTCAAATTTTATCGTATAAGATAAAAATTATTTTTGGTTCATATAAGTTCCCACGAGTTAAAAGGGGCGTATATATTTTCAACCAAGTTTAGAGCAGGTACTTAAAAACACATGTATTTTCGACCAGATGTAAAAGGGTTCAGAGTTATCTTATATGCATTTTCGACCAAAGGATGCAGGCGATATTATGAATATGAAAGATATTTCTTATTAACTTCATGGTTGCCATATTTTTTTAATCGGTCTAATTCTATTTAAATGAACGAAAGAAAGAATTGAAACAGTCCCTAAAGTGGATTTAAAAAGTGTGTATTAGTCTCAGGTTTAATTAAGGAATGGCCGGTACATCCTTGGTCGAAAATGTACTATAGCAAGGGCAAGTAGACGAGGGTATTTTGGTATAAAATACACATGAACAGTTTACACTTGGTAATAATTTTTCTAAATCGCTTTTCGATCAACCAAAATCTCTCCTTGTTATATTCTTTGATATTAGTATATTAGTCATATCATACTTGTATATGTCGTTCAGAAGAAAAACATGTTATTTGCGTATCATTAACTTTATTACATTTTCATCCTGTATTATAAAAAGTAATATCTTAGGTTAGGGTATAAAAAAAAAGTTTTATCTTTTAATTGTTACCATGTCCATTTAGCACCTTTTATTTTGTAGCATTATCGGCGCGATTTTTTGCGGTCACCTATTAAACAAACCTCAGAAACAAACAGTAATATAAAATTTAAGCAATTTAGGCAGTTTACCAAGTAAACATTGATAACAAACAATATTACAGTTGAAGGCCAATTATTTAATTTAAGGTGGGAAACTAATATAAGGTTAGGAACAACGACGTATTATTTTATAGTGATTAAAAAATACATAATTTACAGGGTGTAATAGAATGTTGTTGGGGAAATTTAAGAGCATATTCAACAACATATGAGAAATAGTTCATATAAACATTGATCTGCAAATTACTCGTTTTCTAGATACCGAGTGTTAAATTGTTTTTTTAATATCTCAAATATCCTTTGCCCCTTAATTGGGCAATATTATTTATGGCATTAAGGCAGTAATTTATCATTAACCTAATTTCATTTACTAAGTTTAGTGGCGTCTCGAGCTGCAATTGAAGAACTAGTTCTAACAAAAAAAAAAACAGTACGCCACTGCCTGTGTAAATGTGTGTTAAATGGTTGGGCTTTCTTTAATCAAATACAATAACAAAATACAGCTTTATGTTTTTTATTTTCTTTTCGTGTTTTGTTTACTTAAAGAGAAAAATAATATAAAATCCCCATAATTGCTTGTTTCTAGACGATACAAAAAGCATTGCGGGAACTGTTTCTTTTAAAAATTAGGTTTGGCAATTTTTTATCAGCAGTTATACATAAATACAACAATAAATTTTTATTTAAATAAGTGTTTTCAATTTTTTTTTAGTTCTTTTGGAAAGTTTAAAATCTTGTATCTTGAGAACCATAAATTTGCTGACCCATGTTTATATAAACTTTTCTTTATATTTTCTGATGTAAAATATTTATGCCCTTAAGTATTTTTAAACAACATTTCGTAACACTCAGTTTCAGATTAACCTAAAAGCAAATTAAGCAATTGCTTAGGGCATTACGTCGTGGGGCGGTACCATAAAGTGCAAAAAAAGCATATGGGATATCACATGGATAAGGCTGATCCGTAAAATGCTCTTTGGTGTGCGGTTTATAGAGGTGAGAACTTTTTTTTGGTGTTATTATCTTTTTTAACAAAACATTTATTTTTAAAAATCCACTTCCTACCATATAGGTAAGGGCTTTTAAAAATCAGCAAAATACATTTTGTGTGTGATTTATACAGATGAGGACCTTTTTTTCGGTCCTAAGAATTTTCACAATAAGAGGACCCATAGGAGTACATTGCTTAGGACATTACAGAGTCGTAATCCGGCTCTGGTAACACACTGTATAAAAAAACGACCATTAAATCTTAAACGCAAATTCTACATCGACTGTTAAGTATGTCGTTTTATTACTGTTAAAATTATTTGCGAGTTATTTTAACGAATGACTCAAAATCAGAAACGATTCCACGTACTTTAGATAAAATATTTATGGTATTAACATTGTTTTTCTTAAAAATGGAAATAAACTGTTTATTTGTTACTGACTGATGTCTAATATATGAGTAGCCGTGTTTATTCTTTATTTAACCTACATTGAATGAGTAAATCAAAGTGGTACGGTTAAGAAATGGGGATAAGAGCAATAAATATAAGGTACAAGGTCATCCAAGTTCGACCAACCAATAAAAAAATATGCGAATAAGTAAAAAGTCAATCTTTCAGCTGCTGAACATATAGGGTGAATAACCAAACGGATATTTTTCTAATTCTTCTGTCTTACAGCTGCTAACAAGCTTGTCTAACAGCTGACGTCATTATAATGTGAATCGAAAAAATAAAAGCGCTTACCGCCAATGACAAATAACATAAAAATAATAATATAACCTAAAAATAGCAACTCCAGTTTTAAAACAAAAATGCACAATATCTTTAATGGCAGGTAAATTAATCCTTCACATGGTTTCCCACACATACTATTTTGTTATTGTTATTAGTAATCATTAAGTTAATTTTGTTTGATTTTTAATCTCAAATTCGGCTATATTTCTACCTTCTTGTTTTCATCCTCTTAGACAGTGGTTAGACATCTCCCGACGCCGCTAACAAACGCTGTGAGCTGTTGTAAGACTGGCGTCATTGTTTAAAAAATGAAACTGCTTACAGCTGCTGTAAACCGCTAACAAAAGAAAATATCCCTCAAAACGCTACCACTGCACCAAATTATCAGCACTCCGAATAAAGGTGGCAAGATTCTACAAGATTTTCACTTACTAATTTGGAGTTACCACACACAAATAAATAAATGTACATATGTTTTTGGAATCGTACTATTGTAGTCTAAACAAATTATTTAAATTCTCTACCTGACTTAAACTTTGTCAATTTATAAAGTATTATTAGATTATAAATGATTGTTTTGTATTACAGGGTACCTACCTACTAACTATAATAAAAAAATAAAAACGAATTTTAAGAATGGAAATATTTTTTTATGCAATTTCTAACGGTGATAGTTAGACTAGGTCGTATGGACGCCAATGTATCAAAAATTATTCTCATGGAATTTTTGCAGAATCATGTTCAGAATAAAATGCTGATTACGACGATCCATGTTGCCAAACACGAATTTGCAGGATTCTTTAAACCGCAATTGTTCTTGACAGCTAAGAAAAATATTCTTTTTTGCTTGTTAAATAAAATATTATTAACTTTTTTGACTAATTTTCCACCGAAAATGACTCTTTTCATTTTTTGAAAATTAATGTTTATCAAGTTATAACCATTTAAATTAACCATTGATATGATGTATTGTTTTATAAAATCCCTGAACCTTTTATAACAATTGTAGAACAGAAGCGATTTAACGATTTTGACTTCCTAGATATCTTTTTTATTCCTTAACAGAGAGTGCTTGTCAGCTCCAGCGTTCTTTTAAGTATGTCTATCCTTCTCTTGCTTATACTTTCCATCTCTTTGCTGTACTGTAGACATAAATATAACACTTGAAGTTTTAATTTAACCTGACTAAAAATATACCGGGTGATCCTGCATAATTTTACTCACTTTATTTTTTTTTATTTTTTGCACTACAAACTTTTTGAAAATATATAAATGTAGGGTTTTCTTAATAGTTTTTACGGGCTGTGAAAATGTTCTTTAAATTCCATATTATACAGGCTATTTTAAAAGGTATAGATTTTTTTTAAATGTGACACCCTATATATTATTTCACCATTAAAAAGACCTTTAATACTGGCTTTAAGAAAATACCATATTAAGTACATCTAACTTTATTGGTTTCCAAAATATGGCCATCCAAATCAGAAATTTAGGTAATTTTTAAAAGTACCGCCAATTTTGCAACAGGTGAAGATATTGACTTTATATTCTAGGCTTATAAAGCACTCGTCAGGAGCATTAAAATGATATGCCACAGGACCAGGTTTTTTCCCCACCTTTCTCATTAATTTTTTTTCCTAGGATGGCGCCCGGGTCCGCCATGCTGAATTGTTGCAACAAGCCGGGAAGCCCTGAATCTTGTTCTGCTGCGTTTTACGTGAATTCCTACTACGCTACAACACCCTACCGTGCTGAAATGCAGGAGGATTTAATGGGAGTTTTTATTTTAGAACACTGTAAAACTACTACTCCGCGCCAGCACAAATATCACGTAGGAACTCATAAAGTAGAACGCAGAAATCAGCCCCTATAATTGCTACGCATGTTGTAACCTGGGATGTTTTAAGTACAAGCAAATTTGTTTTTATATTTGAATTCATACTGCATGGCAACAGGAGACACTTCGCCCCCGCCTTAAATCTTTTACTTTACCGCCTTATTGCATTTAATTGAATCATACGGTTGTTTTCTTTTACTTTTATGTGAATTTTAAATGGTTTATAACCTAAAAAGTAGTGCGTCAATGTTTGTTTTTTAGATAAAAAGTTTACAGTATGACTTTTTCCATTTATTTTTCTTATTGAAATGGCGCCTAGCTGTGAGTTTGACATTTATATCTGTTATTTCCTGTCTAACATTTGGTTTATGTTATCTTACTGAAGTCCTCAAATTTTTATGAAAAAATACCAAACAATTCAAAAGTTAGGAGATAAGATCCTGAATTTAGACAAGCACTGTATAATGTTGTCAGATTTTTGTGGCTTTGCTAACATCATTTTGTAATACCTCGTATCAAATTTAAATTAAAAGTTAAAATATTTATTAGCTTAATAAATAATAAATATAATAAATACTTGCTGTATAACCATAGTCAAAGACAAAACAAATAAAAATATAATAGCTAGCCAATAAAAATGTACAATTACAGAACTAAAGAAGTTTAATTTTAATATTTTTAAAAATAAAGTCTTTTAAATGAAACCGAATATGTAATAACAAAATTCCTAAAAATGGTTTATGTATTAATTATCTCACTGTATTTGAGCTGTTTGATTCACTTTGACTGATTTGTAATGCTTTTGGGCACAGACCGTTTGTTACCAGGTTAAATTTCATTCGTAATGAAATTATTCGTTTGCATGCTTTTAAATTTCTTCCAAACTGTAGCACAAAATTTACGTGTAGTTTAGAGTGGTAAGGGAGGTGATACTGTTCGTATTTCCACGCTTTCAACTCCATGACGCTGACATGGCAGAATTCGCGGACCACTTATGCATCTGTATGCTTTTAAATTCCTCCCAGACTCAGCACCAAACTCACGTAGGGTTTAAAGAGGCAGTACAGGTGATACTGTTCGTATTTGCTACTGCGTTTCAACCCATGCAGGTGCTGACACGCGTAGGATTCATAAACCGCCTATCATTTGCATGCTTTTAAATTCCTCCCAGACTGCAGCGCCAAACTCACGTAGGGTTTAAAGAGGTAAATAAAGGTGATACTGTTCGTGTTTGCTACTGCGTTTCAACTCCATGAAGGCGCTGACACGCAGCAGGAATTCACAAACCACTTATGCATTTGCATGCTTTCAAATTCCTCCCAGACTGCAGCACCAAACTTCACGTAGGGTTTAAAGAGGTAAATACAGGTGATACTCGTTCGTATTTCGCTACTGCTTTGGTAACCCCTTATTTTGCAATTCCGTTGTGGTTAACGTTATTCTGAGACTGCGCAGTAACGCAAACATGATCCGTTATCGTTATTAACCATACCGGACTGCTTTTAATTTACGGATGAACACCGAAGAGCTTACTCGTTATCAGTTATCGTTATTGTTAAACTGCGTGGTTGCCGGATTGTAGAAATTTTAATATCAATTATTTAAAAGGTTTAAATTTAAATGCCGTATTAATTAAAATATCATTTATACCTAGGCTCTAATTAGCGAAAAATCTATAGCAGTAATAAAAAATCAAATAGTGTTAAGAAATTAAAACGATACTGCTTCGTATTTCCTACTGCGTATATTCAACTCTATGATTAGATGTTACGATCTGGCACACTTACGTAGTAATCTACACCAAACCTGACCTTATGCTATTTGTGCTATGCTTTTAAATATCTTCCACAACTGTAGCACACAAAATCAACGTAGTGGTTTAGATAGATGGTAATATGAAGGTGATACTGTTCAGTATATTATGCTACTGCGTTTCAGCTCCCATGAAAGGCGCTGACACGCATAGTAGGAATTCACGAAACCGCTTATGCATTTGCTATAGCTTCTTAAATTCCTCCCAGACTGCAGCACCAAACTCACGTTATGTTTAATAACGATAACCATAAGGAGGCCAAAAAACGTCTGTTATTTTAAGAGGTGCAAAATGTTCTATTTGCTACAGCGTTTCAACTCCATAAAGGTGCTGACACGCAGTAGAAATTCATAAATCGCTGTTCTGCTCGCTCTTGTTGCAGCGGTGAATGGTAGGGGAGGACATATTAAATTGGTGGAAGGGATTTAAAGCGTTCATCGCCTATGGCCGACGATTTAGTTTCCATACCAGTATTTGTAAGAGGGCATTTTCCATAACTCTTGGTACCGTAGGTAGGGAAGGGTAAAGGGGGTAATTACCCCACCCCCTAGGAATGCTTAACAATATTTTACAGTCTTCAAAATACTATCCGCAATATGCTATACCTAAAACAAATAAAATGTTAAAATAATTTGAAAAAAAAATGAAAATATAATATCCTCTATATTATTTTATTAAAAATAAATATTTTTTTGTTTTGTAAATACCCTGTATATAAAAATATCCATTACCCCCCAAAAAAAAAAGCCCATGCCAGTGACTCTTGGAATGCTTAATTTCATTTAAAAAGAGTCGTTTGCCTAAGAAGAAAGATAAAAATGGTAATAAAATTATTCAAGTATTTAATTTATTTAAAAAAATATATTTTACTTTCATCTTAACATCTGTTTTCTTACCAAATTATTTCAATAAAAGAGAAAATTTCCAAGTATGTGATCATTAGGCGAAATAAATTTATGAGGAAATGAAAATTCCTATCCGCGCATTATCATAACTTAGGTTTAGACATTTCATATAGCCGTATTCCTTATGTTACCAACAAAGTGAATTTTCAATCATCACGTATTTTATTGGAGAATGTATAGATTTTTATAAAAATATTCAGTGTAATACAGTGGATTCGTTGCTGGTTTAAATTTTCTTCCTCTGGCGTTGATAAAGTTATTGCTTTTTGCTATCTCATTTTATTGATATCAGTTTAATAAATTTTCATACCCCGGTGGATTTTATCAACTCTTCAAATACTCTAAGATTATAAATTATTTCCTTTTTTCTTTAAATAACAAAAAACAGTAATTTCTGATAAATTTTAGGCAACAGAAGAATGGATTTTAATTCTTTATGCGAAAAACCGTACATAGATAAAAAACACCAAGGGGACCATGATATAGCATATCTATCATAAATAAAAAAATTAAAAATATTCTTTATTACAATAAAAACCAGTGGCCTTGTGGGTTTCCGGTCGAATTATTTTATGATAGTCTAACCATAAAATACCTTCTTAATAACAAGGCTGCCAGACGTAAACTGATCCCTTGGACTGACGGTATGAATTTGACATTATTTTATAGGTTTTCTATAGCCCCACGATGGATAAGAGAATTATTTTTTTCTGTCGAGCAAAGGGATCATTAATAAAACAAACAGCTTTTCTTTGACTGGAATCAAGAATGCCAAGGGTTGTAGCGGATGCTATTTCCAAAATATGAGGATTTGGGATGCCACAAAGTGTTTAAATTAAAAGGGAAAATATCTTGACCTCTCGAAAGGGAAATTCTTGCTTTTTCGATGAAGCTGCGTGTAGATACGATGTGTTTACGCCAGTTAAGGTTATTTTCAAATGTAACAACCACAAGATTAAATGTGTCTTTGCTCTGATGAACTTGGCCGCTTGCAAGTGAAGCGCTGCAAGTATTTGTTGACTTTTTCGTGACAATTGGAACATGATTGTGTTTTGGAAGAAAAGCCGGTCATAAATAGTAGGAGTGCTGATATGAATCACAAACATGTTTAATCGTAAGAAAATGTTAAAACTAAGATAACACGTTCATTTAAACATTTTTTAAAGCCCCCCACCCCTTGGGTTCATTTATTGCATTACATAAGCGCTGTGTAAGTACCTATTTTCTTAAAAAATTAAAACTCTATGAAAAATGTTACTATTATTATTAGACTGTTATTATTTTAACAATTTAAGCAGTTAAGAGCATGGGCCTGGATGAAATCCCGGGGGGCACCAGGCAAGTGCTGGATTTTTTTCAAAATTTTATTTTTTCAAGAAAAATTTATAAATAGCAACCATTTGCTTGGTTTTTTTTGTGAGTATGGTACAATTACTTAAATCTCGGGGGGGCAAATGCCCCTCCGGCCCATTGACAAAGAAAACTCCAACTCAATATTTAACCAATCTCGATTTTTATTTTCAAATGCAGTTTTATTTCTTGATGCTGTTGACAATTTTGTGTCATATTTCTCGATGAATTTATATAAGACTTTTGACGACTCTTCTGACAAGCGTTCAACTCGCATGGTAGAGGTTACTTTTTCTGCCAAATAACGACACTGCTCCATTATTTCCTTGGACTGACAAATTCTTAACCAATTGACAAATTGACTTCTTTTAAACAAAGCAGATTTTGTTGCAGACCCTGAAAAAATAAGTTGTAATTTTGTTAATTATTTTATTACTAACAATAGCCTATGTTCATCGGGGATAATGTAGGATTCTAATGGTAAAAGAATTTTTTAAATCGGTCCAGTAGTTTCGGAGCCTATTCCATTCAAACAAACAATCAAATCTTTCCTCTTTATAATATTAGGACAGATTATACTTTGCAATCAACGGTACTTCAAATTACATTAGAAAAATCTTCCAAAATTGAGACCGTAGCTTGAAGAATTGAATGTTAATTCTAAAAAACTACATTATCAATAACTGTTTGGATTATAATTTATATTTTGAAACTACATGAATGATTGTTAAAACTGTTTCTTTAATTCTTAGTTCAATGCAATTAAAACAATATATTTTAATAAGATTTCGCCATTTAAAATTGGTCGCCATATTGAATTTTAAACCCATATTGCAATTTTTTTATTTTTCTATTTAATTTTCTATAAAATAATGTTTTATTTTGTAAAAATTGATTTATTCTTTAAGTTAGTAAGAGAAAATAATTTGTTGCGTTTGGGACCTACATTTTATACGAATTTGGACCCAGACCATAAATCTTTAAAAATATTTTCTCGTCAAGATCGCAAATTATCGCAGCAACTTAAGATGGGATCTTACAAAGGACTTATTAAACAATAATTTAAAGCTAATTTAAATGCGGGAAATTACGGGAAATCATACTTTTACATTAGCAAAAAGTGAAAAATTGAAATTAAAAAAAAAATTAACCGTTAACTTTTCAGAACACCAGTATAAAAAACGTAAAGGAATATTTTAAATAAATATTATTTTTAATATTGTACTTACCACCAGCAATAGGCTCCATAGTTACTTTACAAAATTTTCACCCACACTTTGCCGAAAAACTGAATATAAATTACTAATTTTCACAGGCGCTTTTGAATTACAATGAAATAGTCTCCACGAACATCAGCTTTTAACTAAAATATTTCTGCAAGTGACAAGACCAAAAATAAAAGGGTGATTGTTTATTATACCCAGGTAACTAGACAATGAAATTATACTCAGAATAGGCCTTATTTGCGAAGTTGGTATTTCCGATTTATGGCCGGGTTTTCCCCGAAATTCGCCTGTGTGCGCGGTTATAGCTCCTCAAAAATAAGTCTAATGGCTTATAATGCATACTGATGGATTAGCAATTTATTCCTTATTAATAGTGTCCATAGTAGTTTCTTTCTTAATAAGTCGAATTTAGGAGCTACATCTATCTTAATGTAGATAGTCAAGTATGCCCATACGCACCCCATAGGTGGAGGTAAGTTGAGCAAGGGTATGGGGCTAGTGGAGCACTTAGAAAGTATAGTCAAATCATGGCTTAGAATGTTAGATACGTTTACAATAAAAATACATTTTGACAATTTGCTTTTTATATTTATAATCTTATAGTGACAAAACAACAAATCATTAATAAAACAGCAACGTACCTAGCTTAACTTAACTATTGGATTTAATATCTATCAATTCATCTTCGTTTTTAAACTTTTTAAGCAGTTTTATTTTGCATCTCTTGTAATGCCTTCTGCATCTGTTAAAATTGTAGCTTTTCTTGGACCAGCCTTTGGGTATGGTCGAACTATTTCAGAGAAAATTTATAAGTTAGATAGGTCAGCTCGTTTTCTTTGTTGCTTGTATAAAGTTCGGGTTGCAGCCTCTTTTAAATCTTGAGAAGACTTTAGTGTTTTACTGTTATAAGTCCGTATCCTAAAAAATAAAAAAATAAACATTTATATACTTAAAACCGTGGGGTTAGTTGGGCAACTGTAGCTCAACTAACTCCAACCTGAAATTTTAAAGAAAAAGTGAAATTATTAAAAAACCGAGTTAGAATTGTATTTAAAATCTTTATACATATTAAAACTGCAATAAATTTACTTAAGATCAACACTTACCTGATTGAAAACAGAATACATTTGACTATTACAGATAAAATTTTCCGGCTTGTAATTATTTTACTTTTAATCACAAAATAAACAATGCGCCCAGATGCTTTTCTCGATCACCACTAGTGGTTGCACAATCAGTTCCCCTCGCGTAACCCCTTCTTTGCGCTATTTAATGCTTTCGCGTGCGATGGATAGTTTTAGAGATATTTTGATTGCCCAACTTACCTCTATGCTCAACTAGCCCCGCTCTACCCTATTATTTCTACAAAAGTAAGTACATTTAATATTCTAAAAATTAAATAGTAAATGCATAGATATGAAGAAAAAATAATTGTCTCTTAAAAAATAAGGAGGCTATGATTTTTGTTGCAATATAATGGCTGTGCTGCAAATATTTAAATTAATAGGTTAAGATAAATAAAACATGTATAATAAGGTATTTTGGAAATTTTTATTGCCAAACGGCTGCTGTCAAACTTCCCATTCGTAAAAAAAGTATCACTTATGCACTTGTTACATAAATTACTATTGTGGAATTTTATTCGGTTTAGACAGTTTTAAGCAATTTTTTGCATTAACGTTTAGTAGTCAAATGTATCTTTTAAAAACATCATAAATCCAACCCTTTAAAAGATATTTAAGGTCAAGGATTAAAGAATTTTAAGAAATAATACCTATTTGTTTTGACTTTTGTAACTTATTTAAAAAATATAAAAGTTTTTGTTTTTTAGAGTGCTTAATTTTCGACAGAAATAGTAGAAACTCAATTATTAATAATTATTTTTTAGTAAGTTACAAAATTTAAAACAAAAAAGTAATTTTTCATTAAAGTCTTTAATCATTGACCTTGATATTCTTAATTAGTTAAATTTATCAAAAAGTATAAGATACCTTTTTTGTAGAGCGTTCAATTTTCCACAAAAACTTTGTTTTGCTGTATGATTACAGCCAGAGTTGGGCAGAATACTGAAAATCGGTATTGGAATACAAATACGAATACCGGAAAAAGAAAGTATTCGAATACATGAATACCCGGAATCGGTATTCGAATACTGGAAACGAAAAGATTCGAATACTACTAAACAAAAAACCTATGACAAAATTGACGAGCAAAAAAAAACCTTTCTTTTTCCTATTTTGCTTCCCTTTTCGTATTCAAATCCTGGCAATTTTAGTATTCGGATACCACTTACACTTTTCGGTATTCGAATACTCGGAATCATCGGTATTTGAATACAGAATCTCTACTAAGCAAAATATTATTCTGTCGAATACCGAATACCAAACACACACATATATTCGAATACTATTCGAATACCGGCAAAATGTAGTCTGAATACTATTCAGAATACTGAGTATTCGAATACGACCCAACTCTGATTACAGCATAGTGGGAGATATTTTTTTTTTTTTGTATGGGACTGAGAAAAATGTGAAAAACTGTTATGAGGCGGTTCTTGCTATTAAAATTAGGGAGCTTATCGTTGCCAAGCAATCTCTGAAGTTGCTTAGAAATCAATTTTTCAGTGTCAGAAGTCAAAATTAAAAAGTCTATTTTGGTGACCAACCCTAATCCAAATATTGATACTTTTTATCATGCAACAATATTATTTGCTAATAAATATATGTTTATCCAGAGTTTTCATTTATATTTTGCCACCCACTTTTTAATGTAATCCAAGAAGGCTATTAAAAATCGTCCTGTAAAAGTTGTTTCATACTTTTTCATCTATTATCATTTGAACATAAAGAAAGCAAACGAACGAACACCAAAAACTTAAGAAAAGCCAAAGGAGGTAAACTTTTTTTTTTTAAAATGGAACACCCTATGAGATAAGGTCACGACATTCGCCATATTGGCTAGCGCGGCTGTGACGTCAAGAGTCGGGCCATTTTCGGCCATGTTTGATTTTAGGCAGATCAGTGGCGTAGAATTAAGGAGAAAACGAAAAGAAACTGTATGTTGTAAACAAAATTTATTGGATTATTTTAATAGGCATAACCTAAAACAAAAACATAAATGTGGTTTTAAATATTGAAAATTAAAAATATCAAAGCGACGACAGGACGATGAGGTTACCTGGCAGAGCAAAACATTTCCATGGTTCCGTAAGTCAAAAACGCAGTTTAAAAACTTTGTGTACAGGGTGTCCGCTAATGGTGAATGGTTTTACAGCAGAGAAAACCACTGGTTCCTAATGCCAAAATATTAAGATTTAACCAAACATACCTAATATCCAGAAGTTTATAATAAAGGAAGATACGGAAGGGGTGTCATAGTAAAAAGAAAAGTAAATTTATTTCGATAATTGTTCCCCCCTTTTTAAATATCTTAATAAAACAGGTATCTGCGGGGTTTTTAAACATTAGCTTTTCAGATGCGAATATTAATTTTTGTGTGTAGACTAGAGGGCGATGGGTACACTATTTAAGATCTCAAACTACAATTTTTGTTACTACTCTGTATGTATGTAAACTAGTAAACTTCTCTATGCTTTCTGCACAAAAGAGGCATACTTAGTAAGAATCGGTCTTGACAACTGTTTTTTAAGGTATTCACGTTTTAGTTGTTCAGTGCACCCGAAAGTATGTATGTACCTTCAATAACATCGTGATTAGCTATAATTACAACTGCGCAGATATAAATAGCTGATATCTAAAAACTCCTGGATACCGAGTTTTATTAAAATGTTTAAAACATATCAAAATTATCAGAAATGCATGAATAAAAAATATTTATATCTCTTTAACACCCCGTATCTTCCTTATCATTAACTTTTGGATATAGGTATGTTTGTTTAAATCCTAAATGGGTATTTTCGCATAAGAAATCTGTGGTTTTTCTGTGTACCATTAATTAGCGGACACTCATCTGTATCATATGTATATAAAAACACGAATGAGCTGAAAACTATTCGACTAAACACTATCAAAATCTCTAAAATAAAACCGAACCAATAATATGTGAAGTCTCTAAACTAACCAAAAACATTAACAACTGGGGAAATCCTTGCAAAATATACAACAAAATGAAAATGGCAAATTTCCACAGTTTTTACTCAAACAAAGCTTCGACAAGGCACGACTCTGTCATCAGCTGATAATGCTACTAACTTTGAACAGAACTGCCAACCGAAGTTAGTAATTCCTCGCAGCCTCACGTCCCTGACGAAAGAAGCCCATCACCGGTCTTGCTTACGAGTATGTCTAAACCCCTTCTCAACCTCTAATGAAAATTATAGCCAAATTAAAATGGCCATATTTTCGAAACTATTAAAGAAAGATATAATATAAAATGTGATATTTTTGTAAAGCTTTTTAAAAGACCTTTTCAATGATAACATAATATACAGGGCGTCCCATTAAAAAAAAGTTTACCTCTTCATTTTGTTTTTAAGTGTTTGATGTACATTTGTTTCTTTTTTCTTGTTTTATACTCAGAAGATAATAGATAAAAAAATATAAAGCTTTTATAAAGGACGTTTTTCTGTAACCTTCTTGGTTATAGTGAAAAGTAGGTGGCAAAATATAAATGAAAACCCCGCTACAATAATGTAAATACATTCATTACGCTGTATTTTAAACTATTGAGCTAAACCTCGCTTTTCCATGAAATGAAATTTGGGCCTCTGGCCCTATTTCCATACGAATCGATTTTAAACAAACCAATTCTTGTTAATTTTCATGCAGTTGTTAGTCTTATTTTCGGGAAATGGAAAAGCTGGTTTATCATTTATTGGCAAAGTTTGTACTATTAAAACAGATATTTATTATTAAAATGTATCTGAATATTCCTCTTCAGCAGTGGTGGCTGTTTTATTTCCAGGGAAAATCCCATGCAAATTGAGAATTAATGAAATATTCGGTTTCCTATTAATTTTAAACAGAAAGGTATTGAATAGCATAGTAATGCATTTATAAATAATGGTGCAATGTGATAAAAACATGATATCAGATAGGTCTCTTTTCGAGACCTGATCACTAAACAAACTGGATAGAAGTGATAGATATAAAAGTAATAATTTGTCAAAAGAATATAACTCAAACCATAGTTCTGAGAAGAAAGGAATGAAGGAAGGCAAAAGAAAGACATGTAAGAAGCTAGAAACTTTATGATATATGGAAGGCAACCCTATTTAAAGAACAAGGTGTAGGAAATACCAAATTCTTCATTGCCTTTTTATTTAAAATGCTTAAGCAGAGTTCCTGCCCTCTGTTTTTTTTAGTTTTGCTGCCGAAAATATATGAATTGCTTTTTATTTAAGTTTAGTGATTTTTATGGCAGTAAATCTATTGATGCTTTCTTCGTAAGGTCTTGTAATTCCTGGGTGTTAATACTTGAATCACTTTATTTAACCCATTTTAAATAAATTAGTAGTCACTGCCTCTGCAACATGCACAGGTATATTGTGGATCCTCCATAATATGCTTATTATAGAGCTCGTAACCAGAGTCCACAGATTCCAAACTGGTTGCTTTGGGAATCTTGCTGCTTTGTCCTCACCGAGCACCATAAGTGAACTGTAGTTTCTTCTTCTTCCCGGCAGAACCTACTTCAGTTTTCTTCTACAAGTCCCATTGTTTACGAGGGTTTCTTACGTCTGACTTGAAAATAACCGACTATGATTCTTACTACTTTCAGATTGGGATTCCCAAGGTCCTGTGTATATATTCGTGATAGTATTTCTTAATAAACTTTTTTGTTCTCGTGGCTGGCCTGGCGCTCCTATTCACCAGTCCTGATCCATGATCTAATAACTTGGCTGGTCAGGATTACACAGTAGGACTCTGGACCTATCATTGACCTTCTAGAGACCCTCTTTGCCAATTATTCGACTTCTTCGTTGACTGAGTTGGCCTCATGTTCTCTTGCCCAGGAAATAGTAAGGCTATTGAACATTTCCTTATCAAGGACATATATTCAGTCTAATACCAGTTGGGAATAAAAAATAGTAAAAATATCCTAAAACGTTTCACTTTTGAGACTATTTGATGCTTTTTTATTAGCGGTCGGCGGAAAATATACGAGTATTCTAATATTAAAATAAATGTGAATAATAATTTAAATATATAGTTTTAGTTCAAAAGTTTTTAAATATAAAAAATTAAAAAAGATAATTTAAATGACCCGTTTTACATAGATTTATCTGAATAATAAAATATTTAGTTATTTACTTTCAGTCTCTAGTTATACCACATAGCCGTCACGACTACAAGATGTGGGTCATTTTAATACTATGCAAGATTTTAGATTTTAAATTTAGGTGGATATAGAATAAGAAAAGGTAAAGCCACAAAACAAACAGCTAATTTCTTTGGTAACGCCTAGACCTTCCTTAAAATTTAGATATTCGTAGTAGTATTCATAAATACTAAGAGAGCTGCAAATCTTTTGTTGTTTTTTTTCTTTGTTTATACTATCTACTCAGTTATGAGATGCAAAATTTTGGTTATATTTCAAATGAACTACAGTTAGGTCCATCGAAGTTCTAGTAAGGAACCCATATTAGTCAAAATGGTAAGCAAGTAACGTGTGTAGCCAGGTGGGAAGTGAGTGTCAGGTAAAATATTTGAAAACCCGAGTAAACCGCGCATTAAGGTAGAGTAGCGGTGGAATGGTTTTGGGAGGTTAGTGGCGTCAGTTGGGCACCACTAGCCTCCAAAATATTTAATAATTAATTTTTAATTTTCGATGGCTTTAAAAATTTCATTTGACACTCAGCTCACCACCTCGCCTCCACTTCACTTGCTTGTTATCTCAATGCGCGCCTTGCTTTACGCCGATACAATTTAATCACAACATAAAAAAGTAAAAATGGTAATAACTTTTATTGAAATTCATGTATATTTTTATTGGCTTTTTTATTAGTTAACAGCTGAGCAAAAAGTAATAAAAATAATTAGTTACAAATAAAATAACACATGCGGAACTCAACATGAATCTTAACTTTAGGGGGAAACGACTTGGATGATCTTTAGTTGGAAAGTACGACATTTTACATCAACACTAAAATATGAAATTAAAAACGTGCCGGGAAACCTAATATTTTTCTCGTAAAAGTTGGCAATAGCCTTGAATATGAGTTATTACTATAAAAATGAAGCGTTCCCGTGCATGGCCGGAACTAAGGAGAAATTACGAATTTGTGTTTTTTATCCTACGATTAAACTAGTTTGTACATTTGCTAAATCATAATGCTTAAGGATAAAAAATAAAGGTAGTTTACTCTTGGGGAAAAATTATGTTTTTAAGTTTTTGCGAACCCTGTATACAAAATTAACATTTTCTCTCGTGAATCCTATTTTTTTACAAAGAAAACTTTTTTCGAAAAATAAAATTGTTGGTCCTTTGTCCTCTTGGTAACCCCATCAGTGGACAGCTCGGTTATACTTTAAGCATCTGTATATTTAAAACGCAAAGCTATAATTTTCAGACACTTTAATAGAGACTTCTGCTGTACCAATTATCATGGTCTTTTTTTTTTAAATGATCCTCTGGTTACTGAAACGTCGTATCACTACTTTTTAATGATTTATTTCCTTTTTTTTTTTTAAAAAAACAAAATACAACGTGTGTTGCCTATGTCGCGGGGAATATTACGTCAAACGCAGTATCGATAGGGATGGCAACGACATCGACATATCGATTTTTCTAAATGTCGATATATCGAAACTAAAAATCGATATTTAACTTCTCGATATATTGATATAACAATATCAAATACTTCGATATTTGTGGTAAATGAGACAAAATTAAAAACCCTTTTTGTTTTTACTTAAACTAGATTGAACCCCGTCGAATTTGACGGGTTTTAGACAGACTAAAGTAAAAACCACAAGCACGTGTAATTTGATTGGTTTGAAGTGGTATAAACGGTAATACAAAATTTTCACATTGGGGGGGATCATGGTTAGTTCTGGTCTGGTCTTTTTTTTCATTTGCTTTATTTAGGAATAAACAAAAAAAAGATTTAACTGACCAGAGCCAACTATGACTTCCTAATGTAAGAGTTTTGCATGACCGTCTTGGGTGATTAAAACCAATGAAATTACAGGTTCCTGTGCTTTTACTGTAGTTTTAGGGGTTTTATGTTGTAAATGAAATGCTTATGTACCTTATGTGACACGTTGCAAGTTGCGTGTTTAATGTATTATTGGTAGACGACCGCTTGACGTAACACAAATAACTTTATAGGTTATTAATACCGTTGCCAGGGTTATTTGGCTTACGGGCTGACTGGATTATTTCATAATTTTGTTGTTGCGTTTTTCTTTCTTCTAATTATATATAGTATAGTAAATAAAATTTATCTAATAAAATGGCAACAACATTAGGCAAATATGACAAACAAATGTCATAGTGCACTAAAAAGAGTTTAAAAAGCATTATTTGACAGAGGCGCTTAATTTTAATCACTAATAACTATCTAAAATTAGTCGAATTTGACGGGATTTAATCTAGTATTTTATAATTCACGTCCGTGGTCGCAGTAATTTTGCGATATAGAATTTAGTGTTTGTTGTATTAAAAAAAAAAAATTAATAAAATATAAAATTAGCAGTAATAAAAGCTTCCAATCGCGTTTTAAAATATACATAAAACTCAAACAGACAAGTCTAATTCCAGAATTCATAAATCACGTTCGATGTCGCGGTGGCTAATGCGATTTCTCACGATTTATTAGTCGCATCGTGCCAGTTTGGATTGCGACATGCCACGCTAAATATGAAAATGACGACAGTTTAAAAAACAAGAAAAAAAATTAAACTTTCCAGAAACTACCAAATTTATTTTTCGTATTTCAAAATCTTAGAGTATCTTTGGTATGACAACATCCACTTTTACAAGGTCCACCATTCCGATCCTGTTCAAAACCAATTAGACCGGCTTTGAGTTAGGACTAAAACAGCTTTTAGCCTTTATATTCCCTTTGTGGTCCTTTTACGAAATGAAAATAAAAAGGTGCGTTAACCACCTTGCCCTTTTTGCATAGGAAATAAATGTTTACCTGTCTTATTTCGTTCACATTAAGGATGAAGGGCTGAGAACCTGTTTTTTTGTTTCGGTTCTTATTTTCAGAATGACCGTTGAGAGGGCAGCCAAGCATAAATCCTTATGGTTCAAATGTTTTAAATATAATAGCCTTGCTGAATGGAATTTTGTTAAGGATTTTTAAGAACAAGAAGCTTGATATACAGGGTGATACAAAATGTGGTAAAAAAAAATTAAGGGCAGATTCTACTATTAAAAATCAGCAGTCAGCAATAAAAATTTTCTCGTTCTCAAGATACAAAAAATATCCTTTACGCAATTTTGTTTTAATTTGGTTATGGCATTTATGGCACTAAGGGGTTAATTTATCAGTAATTTAATTACATTTTATAACTCCGGTGGCGTCTGTAGCGGCAACTAAAGGAATATTTTTAACACAAAAATCGTACGCCACTGACTTTGTAAATCTGTAAAATTTTTGTTGCCTATGTTAGATTAAGCTATGGAGGGTAGAGGGGAGGAGAACTATCTGAATGTATTAAACAGTGTCCGTCGAAAGGAGCAACTTAAGGTGGCTCCACAGTAGCCAGAGGAGATTTTTTAACCAATAACCATGAACTATTAGAAGACATACAAAATGAAAAAGGACAGATAGATACAAGATTAAAAATGAAAAAAATACCCAAATCCCTCCGCTGGCTACTGCGGCGCCATCCCAATTTGCTTCATTCCGATGGCCAATTTTTCAACTTGTCCCCCTTAAAAGATGGTTATCTTCCCCTCCACCATCCATAGATTAAGCAAATAAAAACACAGCTTTTATAATTTATTTATTTTTTGCATCTTTTTTAGTTTAAGAGAATAAGAATAAAATCCTCTTTTTGGATATTTTTTGACCATAAAAGAAGCATTGCAGAAATTTTTTTATTTAAAAATTAGATTTTATATTTTTTGTTAAAAATTATGTAACCACAACAATAAATATTTATTTAAATAAGGCTTATATCCAGTCTAAGTGTTTTCGAAATTGTTCAGTTTTTGAATAGTTTAACACCATATGTCTTGAGAAAAATTTCCCATGTTTATATAAACTTTTCAATGTAGAATCTCCCCTTAAACTTTTTTAACAACATTCTGTAGCACCCTGTCCGGAGTAAATCTGTTTTCAAAGTTTGAAAGTTTTCTTGCATGAAATTTTCCGATGTAATTTTTCTTGCATGCAATTTTATTAAAACTTTAACGCTTCCAAATTTATTTGTGTAAACAGGGTTTATCAACTTATCAAAATTGAAGTAAGTAATTTTTAGAATTTACTAAGATAATCATCTTGATAAATTCTAAAGAGTAAAATGAATGCACATATATTTTTTTATTTGTTAACGTTTGACATTGAAATTCTTAAAACTAAAATGTACATGTGTTAAATTAAAACTTTTTATTTGCATAAAAAAATCATGTAATTTTTTATATAATTGTTAATTTTTTGCTAGTATAAATTAAAAAAAAACATTATGGAAATGTTTTCTTTTGTTTTGTTTTTTCCCCCTATTTTTTCCCGCTGAAAACGAATCTGAAGTTTAAACCACTGGCGTAGGTTAGGGTGGGGGGTAAAGGGTGTAATTACCCCTCCCCTCAGGAAAAATTTGTTAGGGTCATTACAAATGAGGATGTGAAGTAGAGTTGGAGAGAGTAAAGTGGCAAGACTTTTTAATTGCTTTTTTGGTAGCAGTTTATGCACAATATTATGACGTGTTTTAGTACAATGAAAATTAGTAAATATGGATTTTTATTAAGGTATGAGGTTCTTTTTCTCGGCCGATTTTCGATTATGCCATACAAAACGATCCCCCGCCCCAGGAAATAAAATTATCTACTCCAGTCGCCAAATCGAATACTTTCTGTAGATTCTACGCAAGAAGTTCTACGAAAAATGTCTTCATAGTCAGGGCCGTATTAAGGGAATGAGGCGCCCTAGGCTACAATTCTCAGAGCGCCTATTTTCCCACTAAAAATTTTTTGAAGAGCAAAAAAAAAAAAGGTAAAAAGGTCCTCACCTCCATTTCAGTCCAAAAGTTCTCTCCTTTTCGCGTCTATTTTATTTATATCCCCACTGACCTGTCTGGCGCCTATTTTTGTCATGGCGCCCTAGGCTGTAGCCTAGTCAGCCTAATGGATAATACGGCACTGTTCATAGTTCTTGCTATTTCTGGTATTAAAGAATATATAGGGTAAAATCAAAACGTCAATTTTTAAATTTTGTCGTATCTCTTAGATAAATCATTTTATTAAAATTCTAACTACGTCATTTTTTGTTTCTTCAAAATTGAGCCCATAGAACCTACATGGTTTTTAATAACTCCAGTAATAACTGAGATAACCTATAAAAACGCCCAATTTTGCCCACCCTGTACAGGTAATAATCCAAGGTTTTGAAAACTTTTTAGGAAACCTAATTTTTAATTTTTTTGTCTTTAGATAGGTTTACCAAACATATTTTTTTATTGCCAGACACTTGTATTACTGCTAATTATACATTCGTCCCCCTTCTAACTTCTGAATGGTTTAGTATATATTGACAAATCAGTGACATCTCAAATTTCAAGGTGAAAGCTCCAAATATCAACGTCACTGCTGGGCGCAAACGCAACCGCTACCGCCAGCCAGACAGCCAAGGATCCACCCGAAAGAGGGGGGAACATAAAAAAATCAGACAACCTAAAATTCTTGTTTTCCGACTTTGCTACCTCCCAGACTATAAAACATAATTTTTATCGTTTTGACTTTAGATTCGTGTTTAGCGGGAAAAAATACATAAGAAAATCTTGTCCGGCACCCAGCCCAGACAACATTTATTTTGTTGACCGGTGTTAACTTTTTTAAACTAATTGAAATAACTATATTTTGCGAAAGAAGTAAAAAAAGATTATGTTAAATAATCCAGTTGATGTGCTCTCAAGTATACCGACCGGAAAGCAGAGTAATCTTAAATCTTCAACCCGAGACTTGCTCTCTGTAACGCACCTCATAATCATAGTAATTAGGTTCGACGTAATAGCCGTTTCCTTTTGGCGTTTTTTCCATGTCGTTAACGCAATTTTAAGAACCTCCTTAAAGGGTCACGGAAGGGCCACCCAAAGAAAAGTTTCATTGGGGCAGACTCGTACATTTTTGCATGGAATATTTGTATTGTATTTGCCTAAATATTGATATTTGTTAAAGTAACAAAAATCCAAAGTCGAGCAAAAAAGAAATGAAAAAATAGTTTAATTTTCAAAGTCCGATTACAAGGAAACAGCTTAGTCCCAAGTGGTGTAGCTTGGTTAGCAGGGGCCTTGGGGCAAAAAACTAAAGTAGTGCCCCAAAAATTGCAAATTTTCAAGAGCAAGAAAAAGAAATATGAACATGAATATAAACATTTTTATATACTGACCACCCCAAAATATTTTGAAAGCAAAAAAAGGTCTTCACATTCACGGGGCACTAGCCCTATTGTAGCTTTGTCACTGTAAGGCTTGTACGCAGAAATGGTTTTTTGAGAGGGGGGCAATAAAGTAACAGAAAACTTCATTAACCTAAAAAAATTGAAGAGCAAAAAAAGGTCCCCACTTACAAACCCTACACGAAACTATCAGAATTAACATACATACTTCCATAAAAAAATAGGTCCTCACCAACAAACCCTAGGCAAAGCCCTGCCAGAATAAACATACTTCCATTCGCGAATATAAATATTGAATAGCAAAAAAAGATCCTAACCCATAAACATCGTATCTGTATAGCGAAAACAGGCCAATAATGCTCTATTTACACTGTACACAGAATCTGGCCTCAATAACCCCCACTTACGCCAAAGAAGCCAATTCACAACAATCCTGGGGGAGGCAATTGCCCCCCCTCCTGCGTACAGCTCTTACGTCACTGAAACAGCTTATTTGACGACAATTTACGAAGAAAGCTTTTATGTAGGAAATTAAAATTTTTAAAGAATGTTGTTGGTAATTTTTTTAAATCAACACTTTGCGGCTTTTGCATAACAAAAAGTGTTTCAAAAAACTGTGTCACCAGTTTATAGTATAATTGGAACAACCATTTATACAACACTTTTTAATTATTATTAAGTTTTAACTTTTTCAACTTTAAATATTAAACATTTAGAATCACATCTTTAAACAAATAAAGACTTGAGTGGATGAAGGTGTTTACTTGTTTTAAGAAATTTAGATTTTAACATGTTTGGACGTGGATTTTTTTTTGTTTATTTCACGGATTTTACATCACAAGCAGACAAAATATTTATGTTTTTATTTACAAAAAATATTTACATATTTTAAGTTAAAATGGGCAAATATTGGCTTCTTGCAGTACAATATCAGAAATTAATAAAATGCCACATAACACATTTATCCACTGACGTCTTCAAATAAAACAACGCAAAAAAAACACAAATTCTAGACGCCACTGAATTGATTACGCTGACTAAAAATAGTAGATTAACCTAGTCTTGCCAAATTTTTTCCTGTTTTTTTGCCCTTCCTCGCGTATCAGACCTCGAACCGTCTAAAGTCGGAGTTATATCATAACCCTTTTCAGTACATATAAATTTACTCTCGTATTACATAGTGTATATTTTTTGTCAAAAAATGTATCTCCTATAAAAATTATTGTCCTTTAAGTCATAACCACATTAAGAAATTAAATTTTTAGTGTTAAATAATAGAATTTTTAGTCACAGTATTTTTTTCATTTACCTCATCAACGCGTCGTTAAAAAATAGTTAATTGATAAATTTTAACGACTTGGTTTATTTCCAAATGACAACTTAAGCGTCATAATATGTGATGCAATATATCAAATACTTGTCTTATGTTCAAAAAAGGTATACTGGGTGTTTGAAAATAAAAGGCTTGAAGATATGCTCTATACCCGAACTTCTCACTGTGTACGGTCTTTTATCCCTAGTGTTTCTAGAATGTGGAACCTGCTGCCAGCTCGCTTAAGACACCCATGGTACGTTAGTATTTAGGCTTTTAGCCTTTGTGGATTGTCAAAAGATAAAAAATTAAAATAATGATTTACTGTTCACTTTCCTTATATCAATTTAAGATCTAATGAATACTGAGACTGCCGATACCAATACCTATTAAGATAAAACCAAAACTTTCATTATTTAAGCTGTTTATCATAAGAAATCTGGGTCTAGTGGTAAATTACTAAGGAATTAAATAAAAACAATAGTTTTTTAATTTGATTGTTTATTACGTTCCATTTATAAATATAATAATTAAATAACTTAGTTTGCTTGCTTTCAAATAGCCTTTTTTAAATAGTTCTTAGTTTTTAAGATTGCACAAATAAAAGAAGTTTTTGCATCTAATAATCTGATTCTGCGTTTAAAAATGTTAAATTCCAATTTATTTAAAGCTTTTTACTATTTATTTTTTTACATTTTTAACACCAGTGAGTAGTTAGAATTTAACCATTAATTCACAATTATTGTTCTAACTTCAAACAACCGGAAAATACCATGATGACAGTTTTTACAATTATTTAGATCATATTAGATTAGTGATGAATTATATACATTCAGCAAAATTAAAAGGTTTATAGGCAATGCGTGAAAATGAGATGGTCTAATGCGTGTACAACACTAACAGGTAGAGATTAGATAAATAATGCCGGCATGTAAACATCCTGACGCATATGAACCTTTTGATTTGGCCAAACGACAGCAATCTGATTAGTATTTTTTCATGAAAATTTAAGGACTTTATTGAGACAACATAAACCAAATTTTAGACAAGAAATGACATATACAAATGTTAAAATGACAGCTAGGCGCTATTTTGAAAAGAAAAATTAAATGGAAAGGGGGTCTTGTGACACATTATTTTAAAGCTCCTGACGATTACTTCATAACCCCAGAATATAAAGTCAATACCTTTACCTACTACAAAATGGCGGTAAGTTGAAAATTACCTGAATACCTTATTTAGATAGCCGTATTTCCGAATCTAATAAAGTTAAATACACATAATGTGGTATTTTCTTAAAGCTCTCTTAAAATTTATTTAATGGTAATATTGGTGATACTATACAGGGTAGGACAAAAGTATAAGTAGTATTTTTAATAACGCACCCTGTATATTAGATTACCATTAAAAAGATATTTAAAAGACCTTTAAGAAAATACTAAATTGGTTATATCCAACTTTATTAGTTTTGAAGATATGGCCATTCAAATCAGGTATTCAGGTAATTTTCAAAGTACCGCCATTTTTTCGGGAGTGAAGGTATTTACTTTATATTCTGGGGTTATAAAGAACTTGTCAGGAGCTTTAAAATGATGTGCCACAAGCCCCTCCCCTTTCTAATTAATTTTCTTTTTAAAATGGCACCCAGCTGTCATTTTGACATTTATGTCTATCATTTCTTGTCTAAAATTTTGTTTATGTTGTCTTAGTAAAGTTCTCATATTTTTATTAAAAATTACCAAACAATTCAAAAGTTACGAGGGGGTCCTGACTTTAGACAAGTCCTGTATATATTTAGAACACGATGTTCAAACTGGTTTTTTAATGAGATTTCATCAGTTTCGGTTACGGCCAATTTTGGGCCGAAAACGAAACTGCCGTCGAAACTTGATTTTTTGGTCCGAAATTGGCCGAAACCAAAAGTTCGGTCGGATACTACTTTAAAGTAACACCATACAGTTCTACAGTTTTTGTTTTCCTTTCTGGCACCTTCTGCCCAGATTTTCTACCGCTAGACCCATTGTTTTAAGATTTTTTTTTAGTCTGAATTGATCTGTTAGTTGACCCACTAATAATTCTTACTAGCTTTCAGTTGTAATTTAGATGGTCCTTTGTAAATTATATGATTTTTTTCGTTTGCCGGTGTCATGATGTTCTTATCTACCACTCCTCAAATTCAATCATGATCAATGGTATAGATGACGGACGGAATACCACATTAGGGTTCAGGCCCTACTATAGCACCATCCGTTGCCAGTTTATCAGCATCGTCACTGCCTTAGTTAGCCCTTATGTGCTGGTAACCAGACAATAGTCAGCTTGTTGGATACACTTAATTTTTCCAGGGCGGCTCTACAGTCCTGCACCAGCTTGGAACTGATCTTACAGGAACTTATCGCCCTGATAGCTGCCTGGCTATCCGAATAAATTACTATGGTTTTATCTTTATCTACATTCTCTATTCGATGATTTCCCTGGCATTGTTCTGTGGTTATAATCTCCGATTGGAATGCTGTAGGATGTTGTCTGAGACACATGTTTACTTTCGTCCTTGGTTTGTCCGTTTATACCTGCTTCAACTCCTTGGTCTGTTTTGGAGCCGTCTGTATACCCAAGTAGGTCAGTTTTAATAGGAGGGCCGTCTCCCACTCCTTTTTATCTGGTATAATTAAGCCAGTAGTTTCATACCATTTTATCCGAAGGTATCTCACACAGTGGGTTGACTTCTTGGTCTTTTTGAAACTTACAAAAAGATTTGTAGGTTCTGGAGCAGAGCTGACCGCTTTTTCATTCCTATAAAAATCACTGAAGAATCTTCAGTAAACTGAATAAAAAACGTTGTGGCCTGTAATTTACATATGATATATGGATTCAGTTGTATTTTTATTGCGTGGGTAAGAATCCGTGGCCAGTTTTGCATCATCACCTTTCAGTTTTCAGAAAATCGCTAAAAACCGTCAAAATTGTGGATTTTTCTCGGTTTTTAAAGTGGGAAAAAAGTTGTGATCTGACATTGAAATTCTGATCACGAATTTGTGTTTAGGAGGCAAAAATACATTAAAAACCATATATCACAATCTCGTAGTCCGATACTTTATTTTGCTCAGAGGTGTAATTTAAAAGTTTTTATTTAATTAGACGGTAAGTATTTGAGGCAAAAAAGCTCTATTTGCGTGGATTTTAGGAAAGACAAATGTCTCCGAAACCTTACCAAAAAACTAAAATGAAGACTGCGCCGAATAACATTCTTAAGGAGATTCCCACGCATAAAATTTGACGCACCCTGTAATGCTAAATAACAATAATTATTACATAGAGTTATTATGACTTACGAGCTTCTTCAAAACTCTGACTCAACAATTTCATGGTCGGTAATACCGGTAACTACAAGAAATAATTTTCCTAGTAAGTATAGGAAGTAAAATCCAAACAATAAAATGCAAAATTAAATACATCAAATACAACAAATAGTTACCTGGGGTACAATAAAAGGTAAAAATATTCAATTTAGTATAAGATAAATCAATATAAATCAGTTGTGCTGCCGGCCAAGAGTTACGGTCGCTTTTTACAATCATTTTATCGTAAATAAATGGCGGAACATTTTATTAATTTGCAATCCTGCAACAACAATGAAGAGGAAATAGATTGCAACCGACAATTCGTTAATGGTTGGCGCAGGAATTTTGAATTCTTATACTTTGAATAAAGCTGAGAACTCTTTTGTATACCCAGGTATTTATGTGTACCGGGTGTCTAGTTTATAAATTTACTCTTTCTCCCCCTTCAACTTTTTTCTTTCTATCGTACACAATAAATAAAAATATCAGTTTTTTTTGGATAATACTGTACTTTTCGAATTGGTAATCAAATTTACATTATTTCCCAAGATATACAGGGTACGGCAAGAAGTATGTTTTTTTTTTCTAATGAAAAACTGATATTATCTCACTAGTAAAATAATATTTCAGCTAGCTTTAAAAAATGCATATGATATATCTACGTATATTGGATAGATACTTCAAATTAAACTTGTAACATTGTTAAAAATCCCTCATCGGCATAATTTTGAACTAGTATAAGAGTCCATGACAATTCATAGTTAAGTTTTTCTGGTTGTTGTGGTAGTTAATATCGTGTTTTTAAATAATTTTTAAAATTTATTAAATAAATGCAATAAAAATACAAGAAGAATTATTAGTCTTCAATTTGTGCCTAGTGTTTTTGTGGTTGTCATCATAGATTCCGTAAACAATTTTCCATGAAACAAAACGTGCAAACTCGGATTTTTTATGCCTGCAATTTAAGTGTAAATATTCAAGAATTTACGTGGAACGTTAGCTGGTAACTACTCTTTGTTTTATTTAGGTTTTTAGACTATAATGCCTAATATTTTGTCTGAAATTTATTGGCATGTTTTCAAAAGTGCTTTTGCTTCTAGCCGAGACCCAAAGCGAAAATCGTATATTTCTGTAAATATGGTACATATTTTCGACGGTTTTGATCTAGATACCCATTTTCATCAGCTGATTGACCGAATTGCAACACTGCTGCTTCTCAATTTGAATTCCCAATACAGCGCATTAGGCGGAAATTCATTAAAGCGTTTTTAAACTTCCCTGTGGAGAGCCCAATGGATTCCATTAAAGCGTTTTTGTAAAATGCGCACTTTCATTCAGTTGCTCATCAGACCCATCGCACTTTAAGATCGATGGAAGCGATTGACATTTAGCATCTGTACAAAAGTAAGGTTAAGGTTTAAATGTTCATTAAAACTTAAAACTACAAAATTCAGGTTTTGAAGAAGAACGGAGCTTTTGTTGTTTTTATAATGAACATATTTTTTCTTTAGCTACAGCAATAATAAAAACATAAAAATATTACGGAAGGAAAGACAAAACAATCAGCTGGGCATTGACAGTTGCAGAACAAACAGTAAACCGTTTTTAAAAATTTGTTCCATCGGATCTATCGAAACATGCCGTGACGTCATTTGACATTTGGCGCATAAATTCACCGTTTTTTTATGGAATTTAAAACTTGCCCATAATTATTGCACTTGCGTAAATATTTCTATTTTCTGAGGGGAGAAAGGGGACAGGGCCGTTCCTATGGCGGAGCGGGGTGCAGCAGGGACATTTGCACGGGGCGGCAAAAATTAGAGGGCCGTACATTTTGGATGAAGTAAAGGCCTTTTTTTTGCGGTCAACAATTTTTACACAAGAGGGGGCGCCAATTTCTTTTTGCACGGGGTGACAGAAGACCCAGGAAAGGCATTGGGAGTTGGGGGTAATGGAATTTGGGATTTGAACCTTGTTTTAAATGGTAAAATCCAACATCGATCAAAACAACTTTTAAAGAGCAAAAAAGGTCCCCACCTTACAAATACACCATTATGGACTTTTTTACTAAAACATGTTTTTTGGGCATTTAACAACCAAAAAAACCTGAAAAAGATCACCCAATTTGTAAACGCTACTTTACAACCTTTATTTCTAAGAATTTTTAAAACATTTATTCAAAATTCCTGGGGTGTTAACTACCCCTTTACCCCCACTCCCTTATTTTGCCAGTGAATTACTGCAAGTAGTAAGCCTATCATTTTTTCATGGCCATATTTTGTAAACCAATGAAGATAGACATAATATGGTATTTTTGTATCACTCTATTTTATCATTTTAATAATGATTCAATATACAGCGTGTCTTCGGAAGTTCTTACCAAATAGAAAACTTTTAAATTATTAGCTATTACGAAAAAAGTGCCTTTTCATAAAACGTCCTGCTTGATGAGAAAATACATTTCTACAAAAATATTTGTATGTTGGATGTACAGGGTGGCCTAAAAAGACTTGTTTCCAAATTAAAATGTGGATTACTTTCTAAGTACGAAACAAAACTCTAAGGGGTTATTTCTTATGAAAATTTTTTGAAGAAAAGTCCCTATAAACATGTGTCCTGAGTTGCTTTGTTTCTTAGATACAGGGCGTTAATTTTTTTAAATCGGGTTTCCTATAAATATATCCTAAATACGAAGCCAGATACGAAAAAATGTTTGACACTAAAAAGTTGTATTTTTAGTTGCTTCATAGGAAAAAATATGAAAACTACATTAAAAGCCAGTGGCGTACATTTTTTACTAAATAGTATTGGCTGTGGTGCCCACTGAGACGCCAATGGACCCAATAAAAACAATCTAGTTGGAGCTTTATAAGCATTTTATTACATTAAACAAATGTATACAATACCGACTTTTTTAACGCCCTGTATCTCAAAAACAAAGCATCTCCAGGACATATGATTATGGGAACTTTTCTTTATAAAATGACATACGTTTTAAAGGTTCATACCGTAATTAGAAAATACCCTATATGTTAATTTGGAAAAACGTCATTTTTAAGCCACCCAAAAGTTTTGTATTTGGCAAGAACTTCCGAATACACGCTGTACAGCGTATTCCATTTAAAAATATTATACTATATGTCGTACCCTGTATATCTTGCGAGACAATAAAAATTTAAATACTGAAAACTCCAGAATTAACTAAATAAGCTGTTATTTTTGTTTATTTTACGATGGGGAGATATTTCTTTAAGTTTTGTTAACAATGTTTAAATAAATTCTGAATAAAATTTCACTCAGGCACTTTAGTAATTAAACCAAACGGCTGATGCCTCATGGTTTAACATTTTACAAGTATTATTGTGGTGCTTAAATTTAACTGGTATCATCAATAATTATAAATGCCTTCCGAAAGAACTATTACTCTATTATATTCTAGTTTACGAAACCGCAAAGAATCTTAATTAAATTTGACTTGGATATTAACCTAAACCAATAGAGACGTGGCATATTGTGCAAAATAAGATAGATGAATATTGATCAGTTTAATCTGGCCCGCACAGGACATCATGCATATTCAAGGATATTCGAAATATTAAATTTTGCAGGAAATGTCAACAGAAATCAACCCTTTCAAAATCAACGATGTATAGCAAGATATACCTTAAATAAAAAAATAGGGTGGTCTTGGGCGTTAAAAACCCTAACTGACACTAAGTTTATATTTCTGTTTAAATAAATGTTATTTTATTAATTATATCAAAATGTACTTATTGAAAAATGGTGGGTTCACTTTTTATTATGTCGACAGCCTCAGCTATAATTGATGATGTGACCAATTGTTACGGAATAAAACGATCTTAGAATGTTGATGTTGAGGTGCTAAATATATTTATGTAGCAATTAGTGACCTTGAAATTTTAAATTCTTTATATTTATTCTAGTATCTTTCGACCAAATATTAAATACCTATGACCTATTTTCTAATTGTTACTAGCTTTTAGAATTTGTTTTTTAAATCTAAGATTTTTAATTTTGGACCGCCTCACAAAATTTTTTTCGTCCTTGAATTCATTTAAGACAGAACTCCTTTAATCTTGTTGACCAGTTAATTAATCATACTGACCAATGTTGACCTTTTTGTGACGAATTGCATTCTTTTTGATTGAACCATGTATGATTAATTTGAGGCGCTAAACATTTTTCGATGATCTTGATATTTTAAACACGCTGTTGGTTGTATGGATGCCCAATTCGTCATACTTAGTGACCATTTATGCCCATTTGGTGACCAATTCGAAGCTGCTTTTTAAAGCTCAAATTTCACATTTTGGGCCGCTAAATAGATGAGGTTCCGATTTATCTCAAAATTGTACACAATATTTTTGAAATGGCCTTCATTTAGATTATTTATTTCAAAACAAAATGCCAAGAAAAGTTTAAAAACCAAACCCCTCCTCCCTCCCCGCAAATAAAGCTACCTATATTTTTTTTCATAAAAATCAAGTTGGCCTTATTTGTCGTCTGTTAATTTAATTGTTTGCATAAAAACCTAGGAATACACTAGTGGAAAAAACTAAAGTATACAAATAAACTACAATTTTTTGACGTTTTTCCAGTGGCTATATTTTGCCTGAAAAATGATTCGTAGAGAAATGAAAAAAAACAGCATTTAAAAGCTTAAAGTTTCTAGTTCTAAGATCCCACGGTAAAAACAACGTCCTCCGCACAATCCTAATAAATACCGAAAATATTTTTTTAATCTTTTCGGTTCTTTTTTCTGTCTAGAAATTTTTGGATGGATCGGATAACTTGTTCGTTCGACGCCCACTTCTCGCTGAGATATTAAACTTTGAACAAAAAAGGACCTTTTTATCTTAAACCATCAATATCTCAGAAACCGCTAATTACAAGAAAATTATGGATAATTTATAAATAATCCCAAAAATTTTTAAAAACTTTTTTTTGCTTTTCTATTCATTAATTTTTTTCCCTAAATTTTAACATTTTTATAAAATAAAATTTTTTAACTTATTGTTGCTTGGGGTAAAAGATTATGATCATTTAACATCAAAATCGTGATCTTTTAATTCTTTTTCAAAAATTCGATTGAATAAAACAAAAAAAAAAGGCTCGATGCATTGAATAGAAACTTGGTTGGTTTTTTTGTAGGCATATTAAATTGTAAAAGGCACACTTAACATTACTGATTTTCGGGACATTTTTAATTTAGCTTCTAATTATTCAAAAAGCCACAAAAAGCCCATTTTCAAATTATGGTAAAAATAAAAAAAATCAAAATCCTACCGATTTTTGTAAAGAATTTATTCAAGAATTTAAAATTCTCCTTGATTTTCTTGTGCAATCAGCGGTTGCTGAGATATTAATGGTTAAAGACAAAAGGTCCTTTTTCCCTTTTTCGTTCAAAGTTTAATATCTCAGCGAGAAGTGGTCACATCCAACAAAAAAAAAAATAAATAAAGAAAACTAAAGCTAAACAAACAAGTTATCCGATCCATATTGTCGTTAAGTTAAACAAAAACACCTTAGAACTTTTTAAACAAAAAAAAAAAACGAAAAAGATTTCCAAAAAAATTTTTGGTGTTCAGAATTGCGCGGAACACGCAAGGAAGATAAACTTTTTAATAAGGAGCGCTCGATTTTTATATTTGTCCGAAAATATAGGTTATGTTTGTGACGTCACCTTTTTGCCATAATATTTTTTTATCTGACAAAATAAAACCAATACTTGCATACCATAAAATAAAATCATCAAAAAACATAAAAAAATTGTATCTCACCCTTAATAACCATTTAAACGTAAATTCCCTGTAAAAAAATAACCAAAGGTCGGTGACCCCAGTTTACTAGTTTTGAAATTCTCTGTAACTGCAGTACTAATAACTACTTAATTTAGGTATAAACAGTAAAAACTAAACATATGTAAAGTCCAATGACTAAAAAGCCAAAAAATAACACCAAAACCTCGAAAAAACCTTCCAGTACGATTGTAATCAAAGAATGACGGGAAAAGATTACGTCACAAAATTAGCGAACATAGGTTTAAATGGGTTAGAGCGCTCCTTATTAAAAAGTTTATTTTCCTTTGCAGTACACGTAGCTTGAAAAATGTTTCACCGATGGATCTTAAAATTAGAAACTTTAAGCTTTTAAATGTTTTTTTTTTTTAATTATGGCACAATTATTTTAAAGCGAAATAAAGCCGCTAACAAAACGTCAAAAAATTTGGAGTTTTTTTGTATCCTTTAATTTCTTCCCCTAGTGTAGAATCTTCTATTCGTCTCCAATGTTTTATAATACCTCTTCAGCAATTCCGCGTAGGCAGCGAAGAATTCCAAGAGAGCTTTCAGTTTCCGTAGACTAACGATAGTAAGAGTCAAGAACGCGTATAATTAGCACAATAATTTATGCAGTATGTACTTAAAGGTTATTGATGTTGATGTTTGCATTCTCAACGAGGAAAAATCCTGTCTAGAATAGTACAAGCCTGAGATTATGCCAAATAATGGCCGAGATAGAGCGGTCACGAATCCTGATATAGTCCCGCTTTTACGCGATGCAAAAATCGGGAATGGCTCATTAGTACTGGAGACAAAGTCGACAATGTGTTTCATCAGACGGTACGACTGGAGAAATTACATGACTTTTAGATAGGAAAGTTTTAAGAACGTATGTAGGGGGAATAAGTAGTTTACCGGAATATAACACCCGTATTGATTACGATATTGTAAACTTGAAACCTCCTTGAAATATTAAAATACGTATAACATTTGTAGTTAAACCAACGACGTATGGACCAGGTTTGTTTACTTTTGAGCTGTTGTCATCAATGCATCACAGTAAAAGCGCTAAAATGCGGTTTGCCAAATTTAATTTTTCCACTCTAAACTTACTAACCACAAGTAGTTGTTTGGATAAGCCTTTATATTAAAGAATTTTGTAATATAACTTTTTAAATGAACAATACATATATTTTTATCACTTTTAGATATCATAATAAAAAAATATGTTCAAATATTATAGGTTATTATCTTTTTAAAAAAAGCTGAAAATACGTGATTATTTGTTAATCCCGGCAACGCCGCCCAGGGATTTTTACTCCATCGTAAATTAAACATGAATGAACTTTTCCTAAACGCTTGTGGGTGACGCCCCCTTTGCTTTGTCATTTCTGTTGGTTTCTGTCATTTGACCATTTGGAAAGCCAAAAGTGATCAAATAAAGCTTATAATGCGTTTTTTGTGAATTTTCTAGTGTTTGTTGGTGATTAGAAAGTGTCTTTAAAGACAATATGGGTAGGCAGTGCTTTCTTTGTAGAAGGGTAGACTATTCATTTCCGCACCGCACTTTTCACAGGTAAATAGGGACCAACGTCGTTGGGTGCATGCTATCGACCAAGGTCAAAAAGTAAGTCCGCCATTTTCATTTCTCGCTTGTCTCACCCTCCTTTGCCTATTAGGATTGTTGGCTTAATGTTTATCATAAAATTATGAATGAATCGCTGGGTCCATACGTCGTTGAGTTAAACCAAAGGTAAACAAGTGCTACATGACGAACAATTAATTTTGGATTAGGACACCAAAGTTCTTGCTCTCAAATTATAACAGTTTCTTTTTGTGCTTCTCCGATTATACAGGGTGTCCAAGAATATGTAGGCAATCTCTCGGATTTATATAGAACACATAAAAATAATGTGACAAGTTCCTATAAAATATTTTCCCAAACTTCCTCTTTACAGAGATATGTGCCCTTAGAGGACGCTACTAGAAATCGTTTTTTTAGTAACTTTTATAGTTATTGGTACAATAAAATATTTTTTAATATGATAAATACCAGTTAGGACCCTTTAAAAGTGCTTGTATAACATTTGCCTTCATTAGGTCGCCAGGGGCGGACTAACCCAATAATAGTACTGATTATTTTTTTACACCCTGTATAATAAAGAAATAAAAATAGCATTTTTAAATAGCTTAAAACTTTAGCTAAAAAAGGTACCCTTGTCTGATATCGATAAAGTGAAGCGCTTTTGAGAAACTTTTTGGATAAATAGGGTCGTATTCAATAATTTAGTTTGTTGGTTCGACATAGGCTCCTTCTTATTTTATGCATTCTCTAGCTTTAATTATAAAAGATTTTTGACCCTCCACAATGCTGCAACATTATTTTAGTGTCGAAAAATTAGAAAAAAAAATAAATCGGTTGTCTACAAAGTCGGTTTACTGACGATAGTTGAACGTGACAACGTCATAAGAAAATACTGATTGAATGGTTGCATTTTTCAAAAGAAAATTAAACAATTTACACCACACTCACTTTTCACTGCACTTCATACTTGACGAAAACATGTAAATGTATTAATATATAGCAGGCGGACCGCTTAAAGTAGGAGAGAAACAGATGTCGAACACGGAGACCGATTGTGCCTCTTCCGCGCTCTCGCTTGCACTTCAAGCTTTAAAGGAAACGCCGCATGAGTCATGTATTTTGTGCGTGCAGCCGGATCCATCGAATTATAAGACGTTATCATGTCAAAAAACATTTTGATAAATTTTTTAGTATCATTTGCAACAGAATAACCTAATGTTTTTAGATCCCTACTAAACAAAAACTTGTTTTTGTCGAAAACGCTTTAATTTATCGACATCTGACAAGTATTTTTTTATCAAGGATTTAGGCCACCCAAAAATACTTATTTCATTTTTTTATTATACAGGGTGCAAAAATAGTTTACACTATTGTGTAAGTATTGTGTAATTGTGTTAGTCCGCGCGTGGCAAACTAATGAAGGCAACTGTTTTTCAAGGATACCAGTTTAAAGAGTTTTACTTGTATATATCATATTAAAAAAATATTTCATTATACAGGGTGGGCCATAACTGTATGACCAGTTTCAATATCCAATAAAACTCACATTACAAAAATTACACATATTTTATTAATATTATTTTAAAATAATGAACATTTTTATGACCTAAAAGTTTTATTTGTCAAGTGATGTCTCTCACGTTGCTGTCACATTCCTAATCCGGAGTTGTATATTTTTAAAAACAAGTTGCTTGCGGGATGGCATTTATTTCCCGCACAATGTTTTGTTTAAGCTGGTCCAAGGTGGTTGGATTATTTTCATTGACCCTTGATTTTAGGTACCTAACTCCACAGAAAATAATAATTTGGAGTAAGATCCAGGCTCGAGGGGGCCACTGAATATCACCCCTTCGTGAGATGAGTCGACACTTTTGCCGGTTAACGTAAACAACTCATTTTCTAAAAAAACTTAACGAGAATTTTAAATCAACATATTGTTGTTTGTTGAATAAAACGAACCCAGTATTTTTCATTTAATACAATAAATCTTTAAACTTATGCTTTCCTTAGTTAAATTAAACAAAAAATTGCGTTTCATTAACATTTTTGTGATTAGACAAACATTTAAAAACGGACATTCATAGGGAGGTTAAATCACACAAATATAATACTGAGGCAGAGACAAGAATGAGACGAGCAACTAAATGTAAATAAATTATCCGAGAGAGAGATAGCTGCTGGGCCTTCCTTGTCTGTCTTCAAGGCAGGTAAACGCAGATGGCGCGTGAGTCGACTTTATCGTTTGCCCGCCAAATTCAAATTATATAGCTGTGCTATTTTTGCCCTTAATGTTAGGTACTTGTTTTTGTTTCCTATTAATATAAAATATTGGGGTTTAGTTCAATAATTACACACACCTTATTAAAAATGTCATTTATTTGGTTTTTATAAAGATTTTTCTTACAGATAACCATGTCAATATTACCTTAAATTATCTGTTGAAAAGCACAAATTTAATATATACACAGTAATCACTAATAAAAGTCAATATTCAAAGTCAATTAAAGTGTAAAAAACCACGAAACACAATAAATCACAGAAAATGTAAACAAACTGTCCAAACAAATCGGCCATTGAAAAATATCAAACACAAATATCGATTAACATTTCAGCGTGACTGCCTGCGGCAACGTTTGTCAAGTTAAAAATATTCGATTCATGGTATATTTTCTTTCTCTTAATTAGATGTGAGCCAAAAAGGACAATAAAGTTTACATGCAGAAATTGTAAACAACTTGGCAACCAGGGCAAAGCGGTGATTGCTCCATCTACGATAGCCTGCCATGATGAAAGACAAAGACATATTTATTGGAACTTGCGTTAAACCAGAAAGAGATAAATACAATGGACAAATTGTTAGGACCAGTTACTCGTCTCATTGTTGTCTCTGACTGAGGTTTTATTTACCTATAATTTAGGGACTATTAAAGCAAAAGCATTTCCGGGTAATGACATTTTCAGATGTTTTTGTTATCTCAAATAAACTGAAACAGATATTGCAAAAACTTTATGTCAATGCTTAGAATAACAATGCAATATTCAGAGCCTACTGGCTACATTGTTAACTTTTAAAGCTTCGCCAATAAAGTTGTTGGCGATTTTCTCTCTTCTTATTTCTTCGTTTCTCACGGTACAGCGTACATTTAAAAGCTCGTTTAGAATTAAGCTAACACTTAAATTAAGTTAGCAAATAATTAATTCGACCGTTTTTATTTCGTCTTTAATTTATAAATGCTGTTTAGGAAAAATATTCTAGTCAACAAATTTTAAAAAGTGGCAAAAAGAAATAACGTACTAAAAATATTTGCCATAGCTAATTCGATTTGAAATGACGTCAAAAAAACATGTTTTCCAAGGGCTTATTAGCACATAGAAAATTGCGATCACTATTAACAAAATAAAAAGAAAAACAGAAGTGTTTCGTTTTTGTTAAAAACTTAAAAATAATGACATTTAAGGTATTTGAAAAAAACATTCTAAAAAAAAAAAGAAAACTTTTACCAAAAAGTCCCAACTTTAGGAACTGTATCTCCACTATTTCTATTTTTTTAACGCTGAAAATGGGACTGTATGATTTTGATGTAATTTTGCCTCTTAAATACAAATACATTGTCAGAATTTGGACATCTGGTCACAATAATTTTTAATCCTAGCCTAAAAATAATAAAAATTGGGGCTGAAGCAAATCTTTCTACCAATTCGTGTTTAGGATGCAAAAATATACCGAAAAAAAAATTTTGCATGTCTTTTTATTCTTGAGAAAAGCGCTGAAGAATCTTTAGAAACTGATGAAAAACATTGTCTCCTATGACTCATATGCCATTTCCGTTGTATTTTTGATTCCTAAGCACAAATCCGTGGTTAGTTTACTCTTCACTCACCCAGCGTTGATTTTTGGAGGTGGCCAGGGTGCCCCTCCCTCCAGAGAAATTTGGTGTCAAATCATAAGTATGAATGAATATGGATGTATTATAAAACTATACAGTTTGGTATGCAGTAAAGATATTAAAACTGTTTCCCCACTTTATCTTTTGAATGTGGGACAAGATATAGAGATCGGGTAAATTTTAGGTAAAAGGTTGTTACTTAAACTACTCTTTAACATAAAAATAATTTCGGTCACGTGGCTTAGTGCCAAAGAAGTACTAGCAACTTTTTTTCAAATGAAAAGAGGGATTATGTAGCACCTTGTTTTAAAGACCTTTCGGTCCAGCCATTCTAGAGTTACAAGCGTTTAAAGTTTAGCTTCAATTTGACATTGTACACACACTGCGGCATTTAAAAGTTCTCTTCCCCTTAACTTTTGATTGGGTCAAGATATCGAGATTGGGTAAAAGTTGTGAAAAATGGTATCACTTAAGCTACTTTTTGGCGTTACAATAATTTTTGTCGCGTGGTCTAGTGTCAAGGGGGCACTAGCAACATTTTCTTCAAATAGAAATGGGGTCATGTGATACCTCGTTTTAAAGGCCCTTGGATTCCCTACTTAAGGCCACTTTGTTTTTGAAAATTGGCCCAGCCGTTCTAGACTTACAAGCTAATTGCATTAAAACAGCACTTTTTGTACGGTATTTAAGACAAATTTCAAACGCTTCTATGTTTGGAAAGGCTTGGGCCGGTTTTCGAAACAAAGTGGCGTTGAGTAGAGAATTAAAGGGTTTTAAAACGAGGTACTACATGACCCCCTATCCATTTGGAAAAAGTTGCTAGCGCCCCTAAGCACTAGGCCACGTGACCGAAATTATTTTTTTGCCAAATAGTAATTAAAGCGACGCTCTTTACTCAAATTTTACCCGATCTTGACATCTTGTCCCATTCGAAAGAGACAAAACCGTCAAGAGGCATGGAGTAAGCGGTTGGTTTGGGTTTTACACCTAAAGACCTTTTTACCTTTTTTTATTTTGAAAAAGTAATATTTTTTTACTTACTACTTTTATCCTTCCTGGAATAATAAACTCCCACACCCCTCCCATCGGAAAACAAATTCTGAATTTAACCCTGCACCCACCCATTAGTCAATGACGTTCTGTTTGGAAATGTGCATCCCCACTCCTTAACTAATGTTACATTTATACTGCATGAGCAATAGGTTTTGATATATGGGCCAGTAATAGAATACAACCTGGAGTCAAAAGTGAACCATTAGGAAGATATCGAGGTACAAAGGTGGCAAAAAAAATAACGTTTTTATTTTTTTCTTAAAAAATAAAAGAGCTAGAATAATGAAATAATACGGAAATATTGTTATTATAAAAATACACTTTCTGAATAGTTTTGCACTTTTTTAGAGTAAACTGAAGTCGTGGAAGTAGACTACCTCTATCGTTCCTACTAAACACATAAAATATACCTTAAAAAATATAAATTGAAATAGTCAAATTTATTTTTAAAAATGTTTTAACTCTTGTGTTTTTTTTTATATATTACTTGGTAGTTTTAATACCATACTCTTTTTGTTTTTAAGAAAAATGTTTATAAAGCAAACTCCCTTTATTTTAAACAAGGAATCACCTTCTAAAATTTTTCGCATATGTTTTGAAACACCTTGTATTTGTACATTGTACATATGAGGATTTTTTTGTTCTTCCAAATTTTTAGGGACACTTTTGCCATGTCCTGCTTTACCTGAATAAAAAGTGGTTACTTTATATTTACCTCAACAGGTATAGCAAATAATAAAAAACAGCAACATAGTAATAATGGAAGTACAGAAAATATCGATTAGAAAACACAATTAAAAGCATCCGTTTTCTTCCATCGTATATTTATTTTTCCCCAACCTTTCTCGGCAACTTCCGTTGAAATTTACTGCAGCTTCTTTAGCGCTAACTTGAGACCGCGATGGTTAATTGGGCATTTAATCTTAATTACTGTAATGACTGAACATCGCTTGTTGTTCAATTTGATGTCGCTATTTTTTTATAACGAAAGAGACATCTGCCCTGGTCGTAAAGAGCGTTGAATTGGTGTTTTTGTCGGGAATTGAGCTATAACATGCACATAAAATGAATGTATGGTACGGCTTTAATTTCTAACTCCTACTATATATATATATATATATATATATTTCATATTCAATTTTATCTTCCTAAAGTTAGGTACACTTATTTTAGTGATCTTCTAACTTACTGATTCCGCCCTAAAATAGGAATTAGAAATACTGCCGAAATAAGTTTTTGGCTGATTCGTTCGATGAAACTAATTTTTCACATACCGGCTTAGTAAAAGTACTGCAACTCATAAATATCTTTAAAACCGGTAAACTGACATTTCCCAAATTAGGTATTAAGCATGAAATATTCAATAGTAACGTCATTAGCGTTGCCAGATTTCCCTGTTTTGTGTTACAAGTATCTTTTTCGTTTTTTGTTTTTAAATGCCCTATACTTTTTAATTGCAATTAAAGGAGCGTGCCAACTTTTAAAGTTTCAAATTTTTAAAATATTATCTTTACCAGTTACTGAGTAAACATACCTTTAGTTTTTTATAGATATGTAGGCGCTAAATTACATTTTGCCAAAAGTGTAGTGTATCATATCTCGACAACTGATAGAGTCAGAATTTTGAAAATTTGGAAACTTACTTAAAAAAAGATACGTGTAGTTCAAAACTGAAAAATCTGGCAACAGTACCGATATCACTATTTAATTCCACATTTCCAAAGCACCTTAGACACCAAATTTGGTAAATGTAGCTCTAGCGGTTTTAAATATATTTAAAAGTTTCGATACTTTTACTAACCCAGTATGGAGATGTTGGAACCAGAAGTCAGTGGAAATTAAATCTAGGAAGAAGAAATAAAAGTGGTGTATTTCGTGCAAAATTTTAATAAATATTAATAAGCGTAGCAGAGCGCTTTCGGTAAAACCATCTTCAGTGCTACTTGTCACAAACAGAAGTCATAGCGCTGGAGTACAGGGTTGTCCAACGAAGGGTAAACACCCTCGTAATTTCTTTATTTCAAAAGATATTGAAAAACGGTTTATACAAAAGTTGTAGGAATTTTAGAGGAGAATATGAGCAGTTTGCCATGAAAACAATTAAACATCTAATAAAAAATTTATACGAAAAAATATGGTTATCTTCCTTATTTTAAATGGAACACCCGGTATATTATGTGATTTTTGGATTCTCTAGAAAATTCTAAACCTTTTTCATATAGGGTGTTACATGTCTAAAGTTAAAAGTTTCGGAGCAATGGACAATTGAAAATCAGTAAAATGTCTTATAGCTTATTCTATTAAATAGGCTGAAATGCAAAAATGTCAACAATGGGACACGTGAACAGAAAATAATAGTGAACAAAAAATACTAGTATTATTGTGAAAAAGCGTGGGTTGCTTGATATACAAAAAATATGGCACAGAGCACCCCACGATTTTTCACAATAATACTAGTATTTTTGTTCACTATTATTTTCTGTTCACGTGTCCCATTGTTGACATTTTTTGCATTTCAGCCTATTTAATAGAATAAGCTATAAGACATTTTACTGATTTTCAATTGTCCATTGCTCCGAAACTTTAACTTTAGACATGTAACACCCTATATGAAAAAGGTTTAGAATTTTCTAGAGAATCCAAAATCACATAATATACCGGGTGTTCCATTTAAAATAAGGAAGATAAGCATATTTTTTCGTATAAATTTTTTATTAGATGTTCAATTGTTTTCATGGCAAACTGCTCATATTCTCCTCTAAAATTCCTACAACTTTTGTATAAACCGTTTTTCAATATCTTTTGAAATAAAGAAATTACGAGGGTGTTTACCCTTCGTTGGACAACCCTTTATACAACAACTATTTTTAAATATTTAAAATAATGATTAATAAAAACCTTTGCTCAAGAAGATAGGAAAGCTTTTAAACATCTATTCTCTGTTTGCCACAAAGATAAATCTTCTCAATTAGAAACCCCATTAACAATACATTAGTCTCACAAACCTCTTAAAGAATAAGACAAGTTTTTGAAGTTTAACTAGTGGCTTTTAGGGCCATCGACCTATTTCGTTCTTCATTGGGACTCTTCATGATAACGAAAAAAACATGTAACGCGATGTTCAGAGTGGTGTTTACGACTGTCAGCATGACTAATGGACATACTTAATGACAGATTGCCCGTTTTAAAACATTTTTAAGTTACTGGCAACGTTTATTCATCGAAAACTTAATTTTGCTGTCAAGTTATCTTAACGTTCTTTTACTAATGGTAAAAATGTTCTATATTGTTGTGGCTGATTGTTCTGCATAAACACGATTAAGTAATATTAGGCCTATAATTTGTAAAAACTTTAGGTTATTTTCTAGAAACCTGCGGCAATTTCGATTTTGACGAAATTTGGTATACGGGTTTTTTGGGCGCTGATCAAGAATCTGAAAGTGGCATACAGTATATGATTTTCACCTTTTAAAATCCCGTTTTTCTATTCATTTTACACCTTTTATCAATAAAATTGCAAAGTTCACTTTAAAATGCTGCGACCATGTATACATACGTGACGTAAAGCAATGCAATTTAAAGCAAATAATTTTTCATTAAAAAAAATATTGTCATTTCATAGTAAAAGCGTGGGGTGCATTTTACTATTTTTCATAACTTTTCCATCATAGATATTTGCAAATATAATAATTATAACATTTAATATATTTATCACCCACGCTTTTACTATTAAATGACAATATTTTTTTTTAATGAAAAATTATTTTCTAATTTTAGTTCGGTTGCATATAAGCGTGTTTTTTTAGTTTTTTTAAACTATTAATTATTTTCATTTTTTTAGTTTCTGCTACTCTGGTGCAACTAACTCTATATTTTTATTGTTCATAAAATTGAACACCAATGGTGCAACTAGCAAATTGTGCCAAAAACTAAAAAAATTCTTCTTCATTTAATAGCAAAGTTTGAAATGTTGCCAACAGATGGCATCCTAGGTGTTGTTTTTATAATATAATGGAATTTTTTGCGATTCAAGAGATAACGGGATACTGTTTTAAATTGTGCATCTTCATCGGTCCTTGACTTACGTGTGCAAAGTTTCAAAATCGAATAGCTGGAAGTTGGTTAAAATTAAAACCGAATTCCGTTACATAGATAGACAGATGGATAGTTATTTACAACCCAAGTTAATAAAGCGTGTTAATAATGTATAATACGTAAAAAGCGGGGTTTTAAAAGGTGAAAATCAAATATTGTATGCCACTTTAGCTTTAAATCAAGAAATGTGTACCAAAGAAGAAGGAAATAGAGTGAAAATAGGAGTAGTTTAAATTTTAACATTGATGATGGATATCTCGAGAACGAAATGTTTGCGCCAAAAATTTCATATTTGTGATCAGCGCCCCAAAAAAAAAACCGTATACCAAATTTCATTAAAATCGGAGTTGACGCAGGTTGCTAGAAAACTAACAAACTTTATTATGGGTAAGTTCCGGGTTTCAAGTCATGAATTTACACTCGCTTCCCACCTTTAACTTTTTTATTTTTTATCGTACGAAATAAATAAATAGTTATTTATTATACGAGGGAAAAAGTTCTAGATTTCAGCTCGAAATTGTGTTGTCTCCCAACGCGAAGCGAGGGGAGAAAATAAATTGAGAGCTAAAATCAAAATTTTTTCCGTGTACTCAATTTTTGTTTTTGCGGCGGTAAAAACGACGACTTAATGTTAAAAAACATATTATTAAAATACATATTCCGAAAATTAATAATGTGAAATTTAAAGTTTTAAACTGGTCGGCTGTTGTATTTGAAACGAATTAGACCTTGCGTTACTATAAAAACTTTTTTTTCACAGGGAAAAAGTAATTTTATGAAAAGTTACATTTTAGTACCTGTCAAAAGAGATTAAATGTTAATTTTTTTCCTGTCACGAAAAAAAAATTGTTTTAACGATTATTTTTAGTTTTTTTAAACACACTGGGTTATTAAACTGCAACTCTTAAATGTCTCTTAAACCACTAAAGCTACATTTACCAAATTTGATATCTGGAAGGTATTGGGCATAAAGAATTTAATTGTAATATCGGCATTGTTGCCAGATTTCCCTGTTTTGTGCTACACGTATCTTTTTGTTTTTTAAACATTTTTATGGTAATAAATTGCGCGGCAAAATTTATTGTGTCCACAAATTTTCAAAATACCATTTGAACTAGCTGACACGATATACCAACACCATATTTTAGGTAAAAATTAGATGCGCCTAAATATATCTAAAACCGCTTAAACTGCGTTTATAAATGTGGGCTGAAGGTGTCAAGGGCAAGTATAATCAAAAAGTGATAGTGTCATATTTGCCAGATTTTTCAATTTGCCCTACCTGTAATATTTTAGGTATTTTTAATGAAATGCCTCATTTATTTTAATTGCTATAAAGAAACTTTAGTAACATTCCAAATTTTTAAAATTTTATCTTTACAAGTTACCAAGATATGACAGCACCGCCATTTTATTAAATTTTGGCAACATTGCTGATATAAGTTATCAATTAGGCATGTCGAAAAACCCCTAAATACTAAATTTCGTAAACACAGCTTTAGCGGTTTTAAAGATAGTTAGGCGCTAAATTACTTTTTGCTGAAAGAGTAGTGTACCGTAAAACAGGGCTACTTTGACTTTGGGGTTTACTTTGACACATTTTGGGGTTACTTTAACAGCGATTTCTGAACACAGTAAAAACCTGCCGGACCGCGCGTAGTCACACCTGTTTATAATATTTGGACCCACTGAAATAAACGAGTATTTCAAAAATATTTCTGGCGTTTTTATCAGGTGCAAAACCTTCTCATGTTTATAATTACGATGAGACAAATATAACTGATGACCCAGGGGCCCTTAAGGTTCTCGTACCAAGAGGAAGAAAACGTGTAGAGCGAGTACAAGAACACTCGAGAACCTCAGTCACTGTCATGTTTTACGGAACAGCTGCAGGAGATTTATTGCCACCTATGGTTGTATACAAATCCAAAAATCTTTACGAAAACTGGACAAAAGGGGGTCCAGATGTCCTTTATCAGCATAGTGAATCGGGTTGGTTCGACATGATTTTGTTTGAAGTTTGGTTTTTGAAACTTTTGTTGCCACACATTAACAAAATAAAAACCAACACGAACCTTTTCCGGCGACAATTTGGCATCGCATTTCACGCCAGATGTTGTTAAAGCCTCGATCGAAAACAACATTTATTTTACTGCATTTCCAGCCAATGCCACCCACCTGTTACAGTCGCTGGACGTAGGAGTCTTTGGCCCTTTAAAAAGTGTTGGCGCCAAGTTTTGGATACATGGAGACGAGAGGCAAGGCGAACAGACTCTATTCCAAAAGAACAGTTCCCTACTCTTTTAAAAAGACTCTGGGACGCAATATTTCCCAATGTGCAAGACAATCTTAAAAGTGCTTTTCTCAGGAATAGGTCTGAGCCCATTCGATCCTTAAGTTGTTCTTAAAAAACTTCCTTCAGGAATGGATCATTTTGGTAGAATCATAGAAGCCACTTTACTCGAGTTCTTAAAAGAATCAAGAGGCTATGATCAGAATAGGATTCGACATAGAAGAAGTAAAAAGTTAGTCACGAAACCTGGTTCTCAGATCACTTTAGACGGAGATGCAGTTACAAATGCAAATGTTCAAGACCAGACAGGACCATCCAGTGATGATGCAGAAGATCAAGCAGCTTCATCTATTTAGCCGCCTAGCCCAAGCTCGTCCTCAGATTTATCATTAACCCAGTTAGTTTTAAAACCAAAACAAAAAAGCCAAATAAAAGTCTTTGTTATATATGTGTATGCGACTTCAGGTTTTATCGTGGAAAAGAATGGATTTGCTGTATTACCTGCAAGCAATGAGTCTGTGGAATTTGCAATAAAGGATCTTCTAATCCTTAATATGAATGTTCTCGTTGTGAAGACGATTAATTAAACCGGCTAAAATGTATTTTTTTCAAAATGTTAAATAAATAATTCCTTTAAGTTTACCGTTTAAGAGTATTTTATTTTAATAAACCCCCAACAAAAAAACGTATTTTTTGTGTCAAACTAACCCCAATCTATGCTTTACTTTGACTTGTAAACCAAAACAAAGGCGTGTCAAAATAACCCCACATACGAGGCTACTTTGACAACAATTATATATATATATATATATATATATATATATATATATATATATATATATATATATATATATATATATATATATATTTTTTTCAGTAATAGGGGAATTGCCCTTTTGGGCTTTTATAGCCAAAGGATCATTTGTTACAATCGGCTATATAAGTTTCGATTTCTACAAAAAATTTGAAAGATACTGATCAAAAAGCCCTAAAACTATGTCAAAGTAGCCCTGTTTTACGGTATCATATCTTGGAAAATAATAGAGACAGAATTTTGAAAATTTAGACACTTACTAAAATTGATAGGCCCAATTCAATGCAATTAAAATAATTTGTGCATTTTATTTAAAAAACTGAAAAAAATATGTGTAGCACAAAACTGGGTAATCTGGCAACAGTGCCGATATCACCGTTTAATTTCACATATCCAAAACACCTTAGATATCAAATTTCGTAAATGTGACTTTAGCGGTTTTAAATATATTTTAAAGTTGCGGCTCTTTTTACTAACCCAGTAAGCTGGAAACTCTTCATCCCTTTAGCGTATGTTGCTTTCTTTAATACGTATATGTTGTTTCCTTTGTAAGTAAGTTTTCTTGACGTGACAACGTCTTATAATTCGATAGAGCCGCCTGCACGCACCAAAAACATGACTCATGCGGCGTTACCTCGCTCTGAGGCGTTCCATTTAAGGCTTGAAGTGCAAGCGAGAGCGCGGAACGAGCGACAAAGAGGCACAATCGGCCTCCGCGTTCGGCAGCGTTCAACATCTGTTTCTCTCCTACTTGAGTGAGCGGTCCGCGTGGACAGCTGCTATACAATAATACATTTACATGTTTTCGTCAAGTATGAAGTGCAGTGAAAAGTGAATGTGGTGTCAATTGTTTATGGCAACGATAATTGCGAACCATTCCATCAGTATTTTCTTATGACGTTGTCAAGTTCAACTATCGTCAGTAAATCGACTTTGCAGACAACCGATTTTTTTGTTATTTCTTTGCCAAAATCACTTTCTTCACTTTTTTACAACAACAATGTAAAAATTTACTAAAAGCCGTTTAACCCAAGACATAAACGTGGTCACCGACTGATAATTTTGTTTGAATGCATCATCCGTCGTGACATGGCGCTCAAAAAGCCGATGTCTGGTGCAGATAAAACAAGAATTTTTTCGACATTATTTTGAAGCCGTTTATCTACATGATGGATCAGCTGTGCTATGTAGCGAAGAAAAAACTTGTATTTTAATTTGGCGTTTAGAGTTTAATTTTCAATAGAGATAGTAGAAACTCAGTTGTCAATAATAATTATTTTTCAGTAAGTTACAAAACTCAAATAATCCATGGATCTCTATGAAGTTAGCACTACCACATGCCAAATGAAAGATGGAATAATGTGATTAATTTGTCGCTTTTTTGTCGTGCAAAAAAAATTGTCGCAAAATTGTTCATAAAAAAAATCAATGGTAGTGCTCACATTGTGTCGTCGTCTGGACCTTTTCAAACGCAGTTTTCCCTAAAACTAAAAAAGATAGGTTATGGGTATATAATAGATTTTATATCAGGAATAGCTTAAAGAGTTAAAATCTTAAAAAATATATAGGGTGTTCCATTAAAATTACCAGGGTTATCATACTTAGAAGTTCAAATTTTACAGCACTTTCGGTTAAACAGGAAGTAATTTTATAGTGGTCTCTAAAGGCAGAGTCTTTTAAAAGAAAAATTTTTACTATTTTAAATTTTTGTTATGTTCATTTGTTCTTCCATAAAACTGTAAATTGTGCTGTCCTTTAGACATTTTTAAACGCCATTTGTTCCAAAACCAAAAAAGTTAGGTTATGGATATATTAAAGATTTTATATCAGAAATGACCTGTAGAATTCAAATCCTAAAAATATACAGGGAGTTCCATTTAAAATATCGAAAGTATATATCACTTCCGGTTAAACCGGAAGTAATACACAGATGCTATTATATCTAAAATTGGCATCCGGTGATATGATATGACGTCCCTAAATTTGAAAGCTATACGGTAGCACTAAAGAAAATAAATTGCTGGATAGTAATTTCGTTGTCACCCGGTATAACTAATTTAAATCCGTCAAAACTCGAGAGGTTTATTCTAGTTTAATAAAATGGCAAAAAATATTTACTATGTTTCCAGAAAATATCTGATTTTTTGTTGTCAGAACCAACTGCAACAACATAAAGCAAAATATGTCAAACAAATGTCATATTGCAGTAGAAGAGTTTAAATGCATTCGACACAGGCGTTTAATTCCAATCGCTATAATCACTGTCTAAAACCCGTCGCATTCGACGGGGTGCAATCTAGTAATTTTTATAATCGGATCAGTACTTCCGAAGATTACCTGCTACAAACAAAGTTACAAACTTTACCTCTTTATAATATTAGTATAGATTAATACTTATTAATAAGTTTAATAAGCAATAAAAAGTACTTAAAAAACAGTATTATTTTTAAGCAACCTAAGAATAATACCTTAGGTTTTTGTAGTAAAACATTTCGGACTTATTTATTTAACAATAATTATTTAATAAAGATGATTGTATAAGAGATTATGCAGTAGCTTCGTTTTAATTTGTGTATCAAAAATGTTAAAGAAAAAAGACAGTTGCACGGTTGCACGACAAATTCTTGTAAAAATTCACTAAGAAATTGTTGTACTTTCACGCTATTTTGCTTTATCGGTATCTTGTATCGCGAAATTGCAAATTATCCGAATTTCGTTTTTGATGGCGCGGCGAGCGTGAAAGGGGAGCAACTTGCGGAGTTTTTGCAGAAGATTTACTTTATAAGCAATGATGTAATTTAACAAGTTATGTACTTTTTATCTTAGGCTGGTCTTATCGTATTTAAAAGACCTACAATTTAAAACAGAATTTATCACCTGTCGTAACTTGGCTTATGGGCGCAGCCTGGATAAAATAAAAATTTTGCATTATTACTTAAAAAAATATCTAAAATCACACAACCGTTTCATTATTCTTGAGGTTAAAATTGCTTATTTTGCATTATTACTATAAAAATTATCTAAAATCACACAGCCGTTTCAATATTCATGCAGTGATATGAAAAATTGAAACCAAAGTAAAAAAATTACCAGTATCATATACAATACTACTTAATCTTAAAACTAAAGATAAAATTACTATAAAAATAAAAATTATAATCTTCTTTTATTTTGACCAAATTTATTTATTACATCTTTGATAAAAATTTTCTTTTCTGCATAGACCACTTTAACGATCTTGCGACATTTGCTGTATTCCTTTAAGGCTCTAGAACCGCGCAGAACGACACCAAAAGTGTTCCTTTTAATGTCAGTCTTTGGTATTTTTGACAGTTTTGACACTCTTGGCAGTTCAAGAACGGTTTTGGGCGGTACTAGAGCATAAAATAAATACACAAATTATGGAAAGCAATTAAGCTTTTACACGTCTAAGGGAACGGCCAGACTGAAAAGCGAGCAAGCAAGACGCGAGCGAACGATTTTTTCAAAACCTAATGCAGCTTTCGCATTCCGAAAAATCGCTCGCCTCTTGTCGCACGCCCGCTCTTCATTCTGGCCGTTCCCTGTGTGCTGAATCAACGCTCCAGTATTGCCGTTGTTGGTGGCGTGGTTAAAAACATTTTGAAAAGTTGTTTTATGGTAGGAATAAAAGTACATTAATTTAAATTCGCCGAGAGGGCGATGAAGGCGGTGAAAAATACCGGGGCCCGGACTGATGGAGGGGGCCGCGCTGGATGGAAAACGTTAATGAAGCAATAAAGTGAGGACTTTTTTGCTCTTCAGCTTTTTTGAAAAGTAATGAAAAGATGTAAAGAATATTAGTTTCGACAAAGTGAGAACCTTTTTTTTTTTGATCTTTAAGTTCTTTTAAGGGTAACTTTGAAAAGTAATGTATGGTAAACAACTGACTTTGGACGAAGCGAGGATCTTTTTTTTCTTTTGCTTTTAAACTTTTTTCTCATTAATTAAGGGAGCCCGTAACTTTTACTTATACCGGGGCCCGGCACGGCTCTCGGAGGCCGTGCATTCATTTAGCACATCATTTATTTTCATATCTTTATTTTTATCAATTGATCGTTGTTGCCAATAGTGAAACCATTTTTACATTTACTTTTTTAAATTTTTTAAATCATATTTGGCAAAAAGGTTGTCCCATATTTCGGTTCAATTTTCTTTTTGATGTTATTCTCTGTCATCTGACTTGGATGCAGAACTTAAAATGGAAAAATGCTCATTTGATTCGTTAGTAAATCTTATCTTTAGTTACTGAGTCAGAGAATCTAAATATGAAATGAAAATTGTGATTTTGTAATATTATTCAATTGATGATTGTGATTGATAATTAATAATTATTCCTATGGGTTTAACGAAAATTAATTCAAAAACTTTTATTTTATATTTCAATTTTTACCTCTCTAACTACTCACTACGGATCACAAAACTCAAAGAAATTACGCTACTAGCTAAAATAGCTACCTACAATACAAGCTTTAAAAAAAACTAAATATATCAAAAATGACCAAGGAAAAAAGAACTTTAAAATACACAATTTTTACAGTTGTCAGCCAATAAAAAATGGATTTTTACTGGGACAGTGTGCACCAACAACAACTCTTATTTACCTTTTTTTTAAGTTTATAAATAGCAACCATTTACTTAATGTTTTTGTGAGTGTGCTACAATTACTTCAATACCGGGAAGGGAAAGCACCCCCCCCCGGCCACCTCCCGGCGCACATGACTTGGCTATAAATATCACAAATTGATAATATTAAATAACACTGGTCTGCAACAAAATCCTCCTTTAAATAAAAATATGATAAACATGGAGCATTAAGAGTGCTAATTAAACATCTGCTTAGTTTTTTGCTATCACATCAAAAATTTTGTAATGTACCACTAGCTAAACAACAGTATCTTATTTTTTTACTCAGTTTAATTAAAATGATCGTGTTTGACAATTATAACTTTTCAAATTTAACTCTGGAATCTAGATATTGAAACAACAGCATTTGTTAAATAAAAATGCGAGACAAAAATGAAAACTACTTTAAAAATGTTTTAGTTTGAGTTGGTCACAATTAGTTCCAAGTAAATAAAACATTCTACCTGAACTCCCTATAAAGCTAAACTTATAAAAAAATATAAAGGGCGTAAATAAGAATGGTGAACTTTTTCAGTACTTCAACAACTCAAAATTTTCTCGAATCAGGGATGCAAGAAACAAAAAAATGTATCCTTGTAGGCTCGCAAATTCGTAAGCTTCTTTCAGATTTGTAATCAGCGCCCCAAAAACCTCTATGTGCCAAAAATCATCAAAATCGGTTTGGTGTCCGATAAGTAAAAATTACCATGAAAAGTACTTAGCAATATTTTGGCAGGAATTTTTAAGCTACATACACATACGTAAAAAAACATCGTTATATGCAAAAACAGTTTAAACTGTTCAAAGAATTTAACTGTGATTTTACGTAATCTCTAAAAATCGTGATGAACGGCATTCACGATATTGTTCTATGTCGGCATGCGAAATAGGTTATGTATACCCGGTTGTGGCAGCCTAATTAATAATGCTATAAATCCAATACTTAGGATTATAAGCTAAATTGACCAGCTAATGAATCGGATTTAATGATTGAGCTGTATAGGGTTTTGTCGTTTTAATTGATTTGTTTCATTGTTTGCAGCTTAATTGATTGTATTGATTAATTGCACTGTAGCGGAGAAAAAATAAATCAAAATAGTCGATTATCTGGGATTGGGAGTTCTCTGTTCATGTTAGGTTGTTTCTGCAACTAGAAGGAAGTAAGTTTTATAGTTTAATATTGAGGTTTTTTTTGGCGGTGGTATTAAATCAAGTACAATTAATATTGTATTAAACAATTTAATTTATCAATGTAATATACAGGATCATCCAAATTAAGTGTCCGCCGTTTGTAACTTTGTTAGAAGTTAAATTAAAACAAAGGTTTAAATTGGCAAGCATCAGGCATTTTTACGCTCTTTAAGGTTAAAAATTAAAACATATCAGTTAATAATAATGTTTTCAACTATGATGGCAAAATAGCATTAAATCAATATTTTAAAAGTTTTAAGAAAATACCACATTAAATGTGTCTATCTGGTGGTCATATCAACTTTCCGAGGGATTGACATTTTTGAAGAGCAAAAAAATACCAAGATCTTTACCTCTTTTTATTGTTTTCTTTTATTTATAATAAACTTGATCCATCTTTTTTCCCCTTCTTGCTACATACTTTTGGAAAAGCAAAAAAAAAAGGTCTCCACTTTTCAATTCCACACTCGGCCAAATGCCCATATTTGCCATAAGGTATGTATAAAATAATTGGTTACAAAGGATGTGCCATGCCCCCCCATGACCGCCCCTGTATCTTTAACAGGTTCGAAAATATGGCTATTCAACTTAGAGAAATCACAAAATAGTTAATTCCTTTTTGATCAAGCTTTGATTTATCTTTGAGACAGCCCACGAAGGCCTATGCCCAAGTACCACAGTACCGTGGGTGTCGGGTTAATAGATGTTTAATCCATATTTTCCCCTGCTCTGCAGTGTTGTCTAAGCACTGCGACATGTAGTTTTTGCATTCCACAGCACCTTTTAGACAACGCAGTAGTACTATCAGGGACATTATTGTTAAAAATGCTTTTCTGGCTGAGGACTCGACCTACATAGGGTCACCTGGGTATGGGCGAGGTATTCTGACTGTTGCGCAGCCAGGAAAAACAAGAACTTGGCCCAATCAAGGCACCATTATCTATGTAGATTAGGGGATATAATCCCGGGACCCGAATCCCGGGATCCTTCCTCTTTTAAATCCCGGGATTTTCGGGATCAATAAATAAATGTAATGTTTGCAAAATAAAACGAAACGCATTATTTTTGATTTAATTACCGATTGTTAATGCTAATAATAATAAAAAGTTAGCCATTTTTATTTCCCAGCTGATTTTAGTCAGTTTAACATGGTCTTACTTGAAGAAATAAGTCATGTAAAAGCAACACTCCGCATCACGCTAGTTATTAGAATTTTGCATTAAAATATGTTTATTTACTTTTTATTATTTATAGGATTTATTATTGCCTTAAGTTTGTTGTATTGTAACAGATTAAAAATATTTTAATGCGATCAATTAGAGGTTATGTGAGTATGCCGATGTTGCAGAAATTTTTTATTTTTAAAGGTACCTTATCAAGACGACTGTGAAAATGTGTTTATCAAAAGAAAGTGTGTATCAAATTGATTTTTCTATATTTTAATAAGTTTGTTTTTTGCTTGGAAACGAAAAGTTCTTTTTTGTCAGATTTTTTCTTACATTTCTAAAGAAAAAATAAAAAAATACATTTTTGAATATATTTTCGCATTTTTTGTACTTCACCCTCAAATTCCGGGATTATCCCGGGATTGTCTGTGCTCAGTCCCGAAATCTCGGGATTGGAAAAAATGCTCGGGTATATATCCTCTAATGTAGATAGACGACTTAAATCTGGTATTTTTTAAAAGCTTTTTAAAATAAATTTTTAATTGTGACTCAATATACGGGGTATTCCATTTAAGAAGTACTATTTTACTATCAAACTTTTAATGATCACCATATTTTTGACACTGTTAAAAACTGGATAAGTATATAAAATGTGGTATTACTTTAAAACTGTAAAAGGTTTTTTTAATTGTGATAGAAACGGCATTATATTTTAAAAAATGGTCGTTTATTATTTAACCCAAAGACACAATTATTGTCCATTTTTTTTTATAATAATCTTTAATCTTAAGAAGCGTTGAAAATATTACTATAGTTTCCTAATTTATAAAACTTTGTATTTGGGGCCCCATAGGAGTGGTAGGGCATCAGAGAGTCTTAATCCGGCACTGATAAAGGCATTATGGGCTGACACTTAATATGGATAGTCCTGTACCTATTATTAGTGACATTGGTTTTAAACTTTTTAAATTTAAACATTTCGAGGAAAATATAGAACAATGCAGATTAACCCCAAGCTTTATTACTTGCAATGCGGCTTTTAAATCCCAAGTCCGCAATGCGAATATCTAAACACATTATTTGGTGAATGCAGTTGAAGTATGTGTATGTGTATACTGTGGTCTCCTAATATGTGTTATTAACTTAATAAGGGTTGATAAAGTGGACGGTATGAGTTAAACTTGTATAAATAAATCGGATGGTTTGGAATTTATTAATATACAAAACATGACACAGATGTTGCCATTGTTTGGTTCACATATTCGCTGACGTGATAGGAATACAGATGTTTTTATTTATAAATTTTTTGGCAATAATACAGGATGTTTTAAAAGTCAATACAAATATACTTAAGGCGGAATACCCTGTATAAAGAACTTAGTACAAATATTTTTTTCCCTTTATGGATATAAAAAGTTACAACAAGCTCAACAGTAATTCTAAAAGTGCTGAAGGAACAAGTCATAAGCATCCAGAAAAACATAAAATAATATCTGTAAAAATCGTTTATTTTAGGGTATTTGCACATAAAATTAGTCAGAATCTTCCCTTGGATTAGATTTTTGATTTTTACACCTAAAACAATATATTTTTAGCCTTTTCCTAAATCAAAACGTAAATATTAAACTAAAAGTTGTGAGTGGCTACAAATTAAAAATACGACGTTACAGAGTTAAATTAAAAAATAACAATAAAATTGGGAAAAACTAAAAACAATATTCTACGTCCCACATTTGTCCTCTTACTACCGATATGTATAAACACAGACATGGGCGTATATAAAAGGGGAGAGGGTTTGGAGGTTTGAACCACCCTCTTAGCATGGCAAGAAAGGGAAGTATGTGGGGAAAAGTCCTTTCTCAGTTATGTGTTTTTATTGTGGACGGTTATTTGGACCTCCCTTAGTATAGGGAAAAAGAAAAGAGAACATGTGGAGGTTGCAAACTGAGGTGTTTTTAAAACGAGGACCTTTTTTTTGGTCGGTCGAAACCCTCTCCATAAAAACCTATATATACGTCCGTAAACACAGTACACTCCAACTAAAACAAGCCACCTCCTATAATTCCGTTATTCGTACACGTATAAAAAATCCCCAAACACGTCGATTTTTGTTTTTAGAGGAAACACATTTTTGTGTCAAAATTTACTGGTTTAGGGTTTTTCCTTTTCTCACCAACACAAACGTCAAAAAGTTTAAATGGGAAGGGGGTAAAAGAATTTGAGGTAAAATCATCATCATCGTCATCACCCCTTCCCTTTTTAACTTTTTGATTTTTGTGTTGGTGAGGGAAGGGATAACCCTGAACAAGTAAATTTTGACACCAAAATTTGTCCCCTAAAAATAAAAATTGACGTGTTTAAGGTTTTTTAAAATTGTAGTAATAACGGAATTCTTAGGGTGGTTCGTTTAAATTGGATTGTATAAAACAAAGGTTGTCTCGCTTTAGACCGTCCCCTTTTCATGCATTGACAAACATTGTCCATGATGGTTTTAAAGTGGCACGACGTGTGTAGTAAATACCTATAGGCAACAATTATAAGTTATCATTTGTAAAACTAATAATTTATTTTTTGACCCAATGTGATTTTTTATGGGCAACACCCCTTAAACTTGAATTCCAGCCAAAAAAATCTGCACTGTTATGTTAAGGAGTAAGAAAGCTAACTAGTAAGATGTATCATATTACCCAATACCCCTTAATAGTACAGGAAATGAAGCATTTCACCTGTCAATTTTTGGTTCTGCATGGATCGACTTGAATTTTTAACAGAAGGTGGGAAGTAGCCCAAGGATCAAAACTTTTATTGAACCGAAGGCGCCTAAACACTGGGGGTGGTTGTCACCCCTAGGGAGTGGAAATTTTTTATTACATTTTAACAACAGGAATCGATTCAAAAAGTGATTCTTAGCAAAAAATGTTTTTCTATATATTTTTTTGTGAAACTAATAATTCTTAAGTTATTCTTAATTAAAACTAATAATAATTTTTCTCGAAAAATGCAGCAATTTCCGTTATATCACTTTAAATCTATCAAATTTTAGATTTAATGAACAATTAACACTCAGTATATTAGTTCGTATTGGTCGTAGAAAAATTACAATAAAAGAATTTTTGCTTTTCTTTTAAAAACCTACATTTTTGCTTTTTTTTTATTAAATACATAAACTTTGAGTTATTCACGAAAACCCCATAAAACCGTTTTTGCGTCAAAAAATTGTTACTTTTAATCATATAAATTGAAAAATATGAGTGTTATGAAAAAATGTATAGAACATTTTTGTAATGGATTTCTGTTGTTACAATGTAATAAAAATCTCCAACTCCTAGGGGAGTCTGTCAACCACCCCTTAGGGTTTTGGCTCCCTGCGGTTTTGATCCTTGGGCTATGCCCTACCTTTCATTAAAATTTTAAGTCAATCCATGCAGGACCAAAGAACTGCCAGGTTTTACCTTTTTTGAGCTTTATTTCCTGTACTAAATATACTGCAATACAACATAAAATTTTATATTTTAAATTTTTAAAATTCTTTTAAAATGACAATTTTTTTGTTTGTTTTGAATCCATTGCTTTTAGTTAATTAAAACAATTTTTATTTACAATAATGGCCTCAATCCTTAACGTTTCGTTGTTTTGATGTTAAATATACATAATCCTGATCACTGATCACCGATTAAAACAGGAAGTTATAAGGCACAAAGAACAATGGGTCTTAAAAATTGGAATTCTGTCCAAATAAAACCATTGAAAGAAAAAGACAATGAAAATTAAATTCCTTCTGCCTTTGTCGCCGGACTTCTTATCAAGGAAGATTTCCTGCACGTCAGCGTTAAGTTATTATTCTTATCGAACCGAATTACTTGAACATATAGAAAATAGATAATTTTAAAATTCTTTAACCATGAAGGAAGCATGCATTTTTTCCGTTTTAAAATTTATATTCTGTAATTACCTAAGTTTTATTATGTGCTGACTTAAAATTTTATTGGCACTAAAATTTTATTTTATTTTAATTATCAATTTCTCATTTCAGATTTGGATGCAAGCGACAATAATTTTGCAGGAAACGATTTTTTCTTTTGATTAAGTTATTTTAAAACAAGTTGATGATTTCGTGCGCTGTTCCTTCTTTAATTAATGGCGGACGAGATATCTCTATGTGTGGGATAGTTTTTCGAAAAAATTAATACTTTTCAAAATTAATTTACATTTTCATGGGCCTCGAGTGCAGTGTATTAATGTTTTCTCGTGTTTGACGTTGGATTTATACTGTTTTGTCTCCACCCAGCACCCCTGTTCACTCCACCGTCCCGTAAATATGTTTTTATTAATAATATATTATAAAAATGGATATTGGAAAACGCACACCAGATTTGTGTCATAATCGACCTATAGAAACGCTCTGAAAAGAATTTTTCGAAAATCTCTTATAATAGCGAAAACCGCTATATTCGAACTATTACCGAAAATTTATATCTAAACAAATAAAAAACTACAAAAATTAATGACTTGTTCAACGGGAATGTAAACTTTAAAATAACTTCTTTTTTAAATTATAATAATTAAAAATTCTTCGCAAATCCATTTAGAGACATCCTGTATATACTACGCCACTGCAATACAAGGCAACTTTCTAACTTCACCAGCCGCCATGATTACTGTACAATTTTTGCGTTTTCCTTTGTCTATCACGTGCGTTCTTATGTCCCGTCTCTTTGTTTAGTGTTGATACGTCTGCGCAATACAATCCGTTGCGTCGTTTCGAGCAGTTTCGGATCCTCGACCCAACCCGATTTTAAAATTGCACGTCAGTTCGTTGTGGAGGCCCGAAGAATCGGGTCAGCTCGCGTCGAGTTGAAGTGCAAAGTGATATTTGTATTTGCTTTATTTTCAGCAAGTTTAAGTTTTCTTTGTTAGGAATATTCGGATTAGACACCCGATTGTTTCTGCTTCATCAGTCGTTAATTACAAAGTGTTTTGAGGATTAGTTACGTGGACGATTTATCAAAGTGGGCTGTGGATTTGACTGACATTCCACTGGCGTAGGCAAGCACTTGCTGCCCTGATAGTTTTAAAAATTACGGAAATTGTTGTAAAAAGGGCGACTGTTTTGTGCTCGGTGTGATTAAAAAGTGTTAGCGAGCTATAGTGACAAATCTGTGTAAAACCAAGTGATTTTATTGGAGTTTCGCAATTTCTTCAGACGTTACAACAGACCACACTAATTAGGAACATTTTTTAGTTTAGTGCTGTAGTGTCAAATCTACGTACTTAAAGTAAACGTATGTATATTTTTTTTTCTATTGCGACTTATTATTTTTTTGTTAATTTAACCTGTGACGTACTTACCTTGGCCAAACACGCATTGGCCATCGTCATGATTCGTCGTAATCGAGTCAGACGGAAATACCATTTTATCGCTTTCTTGTTTAGTCACGGCAGTTCTCTAAATTAATCTTCATTTTAGAATCGTTTTAAATTTCTTCTTTTTATTTTGTTAATTGTTGATTAGGTACTTATTTATCACTAAGGGTTTTCACAAAACAAAAATAGTATGGCTTACCTTTTTATGAAAACAAAGCGATTGCTTGATTACACTGCAGATAGCAATACGGGGTGCCTTTTTTATAACTTACAATTCCCATATTTTTTATACCAAGGCAAATATCAAAAAATAAAGAAAAATATAATTTCTATAAAACCCGGAATGATATAAATGACGTATTTTTCTAAATACCTCTATCAACCCCTTAAAGCTGCACCCCCTGTCACTTTAAAATATTAAATGGCAACACCCCTTATGCGGCACCCAGGGTTGGCAAAATAAAAAAGCCACTGGCTCTTTGTGGGAAAAACCACTATAATTTTAAACAAAAAGCCACCACACAAAAATCCATACAAAAGTCCAGTAAACAAACTATTTTTAACGGAAATACATAATTTATTAAAAACATAAAAATAAAACAGTACTTATTCTAGAATACTGAAATAACATAGATAATGATAATACCCAATAATTTTACAAGTTTGGGAACTCTCTCTGGATGAAGCCTGTTTTTTAAGTCATTCCAGACAAATCTATAAGTATTAAATATTGTCTACAAAAAAGCAAATGTTGCAGGACAACTATGGAGATGTAAAAAAATCTGTCATTTTAATTAAATTATTATCTTTTTTATTAAATAATTAAATTTAGATTTGACAGTTTGCCACCACTTACTATATGCTGGAATACTGTTTAATACAGAAGTTTCAAACAATGATTTTGGAATACAGTTCAGTGTCTTTTATTCGTAACAGCAGGTAATTTTGTATGAAATCAGTAGATCATTCCAAAAGACATTTTTTTGTCTGCCGCCAATTTGCTAATTTGCCGATTTGATATTAAAATTTGAGGTGAGGACGGTCAAAAATTCAGAAAAGCACAAAAATTCTTCAAAAACAAAAAAACACAAAATCCAGCCACCACTACACAAAGAGCCGGTTTTTGTCAACCCTGAAGGCACCTCTTTGAAAAGCTTATGAAGAATGCTTTTCGTTGGTCATAAAAAGTTGGGGTAAAATAAAACACTTCCCTTAAATTTTAGAAAAATCATACTTACATACATAAAGAATACCAGAAAATGTTAATATATAAAATTTAAAATGATTAATAAATAATAATACCCGCTGTAAAGCTAACCCCCTCCCCAAAAAAAAGTTTTGGTTAGTTCTCTTTCTAAATTTTGTCAATAAAAAAGTAATAGCAACTGGTCTTTGTTTGAACGCTTATGCAGAAGAAGTAACAGCACTTGTTATGGGGGCGATTTAGCTCTACAGGGAGTATTATTTTAATTTTATAATAATTTAGTTGGACATTTTTTGGTGCTCTTAATAAATAATAATAAAGTATAATTTTTCTAAAATGTAAGGGTAGTAAGTATTTGATTTTACCCCAGCTTTTTTATGACCAACGAAGAGAATTTTTCATAAGCTCTCCAGTACAGGTGCCACATAAGGGGTGTTGACATTTAAGATGTTAAAGTGACTGGGAGTGCAGCTTAAGGGTTGATAGGGAGGTATTTCGAAAAATACGTCATTTATTTTCCCCGGGTTTTATAGAAAATGTTCTATTTTTATTTTTAAGTTTGCCGTGATTTAGAAAATATAGACATTGAGAGTTTTAAAAACGCACCGTGTGTTAAAGCACATGGGAGAACTTTAACTTACAAAAATTAAAGGAATATTGGGTAATAGTTCGATATAGCGGTTTTCGCTATTATAAGAGATTTTAGAAAAATTCTTTTTCAGGGCGTTTCTATAGGTCGATTATGACACAAATATGTGTGCGCGTTTTCCAAAATCCATTTCTATAATTTATTATTAATAGAAACATATTTACGGGACGGTGGAGTGAACAGGGGTGCTGGGTGGGGACAAAACAGTACTTATAAATCCAACGTCAAACACAAGAAAGCATTAATACACTGCACTCGGGGCACATGAAAATGTAAATTAATTTTGAAAAGTATTAAATTTTTCGAAAAACTATCCCACAGATATGAGATATCTCGTCCGCCATTAATTAAAGAAGGAATATTGGTCATTATGAAAATGACGGTCTTGATAGAAGCAGCGTTGCCAAACTTCTTATGAAGAATTAACACCAAGCCTATTTCGGGGATTATCCACCATTTCCATGAGAAACAATGGTATTTTTTGTAGAAATGCCTCTTTCTTTATGTTTAGGTATTTTCCTTTTTTTCTCTACAAATCATAATAGGAAGAAGGAATAACTTAATTTTTCATATGAGTTTTGTCCTGTATCTTCCTTTTTTGTTCTATTGCAAACTCTTCTTTTATGCAGTGACAGCCATGGCGGGATTGTTGTACTATTATTTATTTTTATTTTTTTAAACAATTTTTTGGACATTTTTTGTAAACAGAAAGTGCGCTGTGTACTGTGAAATACTGTTTTTGGGCGTTTAATGTAGGATTTCTACTGTTTCGTCCCCACCCAGCACCTCTGTTCACTCCACCGTCCCGTAAATATGTTTTGATTAATAATAAATTATGAAATGGATTTTGAAAAACGCGCACACAGATTTGTGTCATAATTGACCTATAGAAACACCCCGAAAAAGAATTTTTCAAAATCTCTTATAATAGCGAAAACCGCTATATCGAACTATTACCATAAAGTTTATTAAATATGTGTAAAAATTGTATTTGTCCTTTTCTACGCATCATTTGTTTTTTAACAAATCGATAAAACTGGCGGTTAACAGGACATTTTCGAACGCCATTTTCTCAAAAACTAATTAAGATAGGTATGCCATGGTACATGTTTCTTCTTGGAATATCCTGTAGAATTGATTTTTAGAAAGATATATAGGGTCGTATATGGTGTTCTATTTAAAGTAGATAAGTTTAGAGCACTTCCGATTAAACCGGATGTGCCACATAAAATCTAAAACATCAGAAATCTGCATCCTATCCATCCATACATATGACCAAAATTATCAGTTACGACATGACATTTCCTGAGACCCTGTATATATGAGAGAGGTTACCAAAGTTGCCAAATTTGATGACCTGAGTAGTATGTCAGGGTTGTCCCATGAAGAGCGATGTTATGTTGAAAACAAGGTCAAAATAAAATACTTTTAAATATTATATAGTATTTATCTTTCGATTTTGGTATTCGTCTAAAATGCCGACCTAGTTTCAAGTCGCAAGAAAATTAGGGCAAAATTTCAATTTTTGTGTTTTGTAAAACCCTAAAAATATTAATAGTTTTTAAAAACGCATCCATAACTGTTGTGAGGGTTACGTCTTTTTTATATAATGTGTATTGCCCAAACAAATCAGTTATATGATACAGTTATATTCATAAAAAAGTCGTACGAGTATTTAAAAGAGAGATAACCTACCCTTTTTGCGTAAAGCTGACTTTTTAAATTGATTTTTATTAGGGTTTATTAAATGTCAGGTTCTCAATTAAATAAAATGTTGACGTACACTAGTTTTTAACACGCTTTTATTAGCTTGGGTTGTATGTATGTATGTAACGGAATCTTTAAGCTTAATTTTCACCAACTTCCAGCGATTCGATTTCTTTGAAACTTGGCACACGTATCAAGGACCCATGACAATGCAATAATCTGCAAACAGTATCCCGTTATCCTGATTAGGATCGCCAGGATAAATAAATTCCTTTATAGATTTTCTGTAGGAGAGTAACAGAGAAAGAGCTAGTGCGCGATCTGCGAATGCGTGCCGTTTCGGACGTACTCTCAGCATAAGGCTGACAGAAACTTGTTCGGAGTAGTTGCGTTCTGAAACCCCATGCAACAGTGAAGCTTTAAATGAAATGATTAGATTACGAAATAGTTCGTGAAACATTTCAATATCACATGTCCGCAGAAAACTAATTGATATATCGAACTAAAAATGAAAAATAAATAATAGTTTAAAAATACTAAAAATACGTTTTTATATGAAACCGAACTAAAAATTAGAATATAATTTTTCATTACAAAGAGTTTGTATTACAGTAATAAAAGGTCAAACAATGAATCATAATTATATACCTCAAAATAGAATTATAATAAAATTTAAGATAATAACAAATAATTCACTTCAGAATAAAAGCGTGGGTGCTTAATATATTAAATGTTGTAATTATTTCATTTGTAAATATCCATGAGGGAAAAGTTATGAAAAAATAGAAAAATGCACCCCACGCTTTTTACTCTGAAGTGAATTATTCTGTTATTATCATCTAAATTTTATTATAATTCTATTTTGAGGTATATAATTATGATTCATTGTTTGGCCTTTTTATTACTGTATACAAACTCTTTGTAATGAAAAATTATTTTCTAATTTTTAGTTCGGTTGCATATAAAAGCGTGTGTTTTTAGTTTTTTAAACTATTATTTATTTAGGTTTTTAGGCTGTGGTCCCTAATATTTTGTCTGAAATGTAATGCTTTGTTTTTAAAAGTGCTTTTGCTTCTAGCCGAGACACAAACCCAAAATCGTATATTTCTGTAAATATGGTAAATATTTTCGACACTTTTGATCTAGATACCCATTTTTATCAGCTGATTGACCGAATTGCAACACTGCTGCTCCTAATGTGAATCGCCTATTTAATATAAAATATAAAGATTAAACCTAGAAAAATTTAGAACACAATTATATGAACGATAATTTCTTTTTTAAAGTACTTAGATATAATTAATATTTCGTAAGTGTTAAAATTCATTTTATTTAGTCATTTTGCTGACGTCTTAAATATGTAACATATTCAATAGTGTATACAGTGTGTCCAAAATTGGTAGGGAATGTATTGGGATATTGGAAACTATAAGAGATAGAAAGATGGTTAAATAAGAAAAGTTGCAGGGCCATTCAACCATTAATCTAGTGCCATTTTGTTGCTAGCTTTATTTTATTTAGTTTTTCAATTGTGGTCGTGTCAATTTGGAAACTATAAATTAGGTTTTTATCTGTTACGGATATTAAAATATTTAAAAAAAACTATTTTTAAGCACCTAAACATATTTCTGCAACATTTACAGCTTGATATTATTTTTAAATATTTTAATGTGCCGATGCACATGCACAAGATAAATAATATCCATCTTTCTTTGGGTACATAAGTTTATAAAAATAGAAATAAACTTGCCTTTACTTTTCCAATATATGCCCTTACTAAGAATGAGATAATAAATGTAGTAAAAAAGGTATTCCAATCCAACAATGCATGATGGGAAATGTGTCAAGCAGTGCCGAAAACCACGAGTGTGTCAGACACACTCGCCGGTAAAAAGTACTTTTATGCTAACTCATCTAATAATAAAAATATGTTTCAACCAATAAGTGTTAAAACAATTATTTTCACCCTCCTACAATAATGAAAATACTTTATTTGCCGGCTAGTGTATCTGACACTCGTGGTTTTCCGCACCGTTTGACACATTTCCCATCATGCATTGCAGAATTGGAATACCTTCCTATTATCTTAACCAAGGAATGAATGGCAATTGTTTTTGAAGCTAATGGCTTTCTCAGTCATGACCAACTCGGATAAGAAAAATATATTTTTTGCGATTCTTCACGTTCTTTAAAAATGTGCCAAAAAATAAACCAAAACGTTTAATTAGATTTTAATATCTAAAAACAACAAAAAAGTTATCCTTATAATTTTTTAAAAACAGATTTCAAAAATTATTTAAAATCAAAAACTACAGCACGTTTAAAAGAACATATTTTTAGTTTCTTTAGTTTTCAATATTCCAACCCATTTCCTACGAAATTCCGACATACTGTATATGTAATTCAATTTTTTTAACTATTAGCTGTTAAAAACCAATTCAGTTTAAACTAGATTTAATATTTTTTTACGAAAACAAGTTTTCTTAATAACATTCGCTTTCACCGGACCAACTGGTATGGTCCGTTATTTCCTCTGTAATCTTAACCGCATTGTATAAAAGGAATTTTTAAACTTATTTTTGAATGTTTTATCCTACTTTTTTGTGTGTTAGGCATCGGAATTTTAAAATCTTTAAAGAAAATAATATAAAAAGGTGCAGGTATTAGTTTAATTTCTTTCAGAACAATTAAATATTTTTGATAGTCATGTTTAATTTGTTTCTTGGTCATGATATAGGGTGTGCTCATTTGAAACTTCCACTCGTTATCTGAAACGAGACAGATTTGAGAAACGCCGAAACACGTCAAGATATTTATTGAGGGAACGTTTTTACAAAAATTGGACGGCGCCCCCTTAACCCCTAACCACTAGCTACCACCCCAAAATTCTGAGCTGATAGGTGGGTCGAGTGATACATCATTTTAAAGCTCCTGACGAGATACTTTATAACCCTAGAATATGAAGTCAATATCTTCACCTATTACAAAGTAGCGGTACTTTAAAAATTACCTAAATACTGATTTGGATGGCCATATTTGAAACTATAAGTTAGATGTACCTAATGTGGTGTTTTCTTAAAGCTCTTTTAAAGGTCTTTTTAATGGTGATACTGGTAGTAATATACAGGGTAGAAGAAAAAAGTACATATTTTTTTATTTAAGAACCCTGTATATTATTTTACCATTAAAAAGATCTTTAAATGAACTTTAAGAAAATACCACATTAAGTACATCTAACTTTATTAGTTTCGAAATATGACCATCCAAATCAGGTATTAAGGTAATTTTTAAAGTACCGCCATTTTGTAATAGGTGAAGATATTGGCTTCATATTCTAGGGTTATAAAGTACTCGTCAGGAGCTTTAAAATGATGTATCACTCGACGCGCCTTCTCATTTAAGAATTTTGGGGTGGTGGTTAAGGGGTTAAAGGTTCGCCGTCCAATTTTTGTAAAACGTTCCCCCTCAATAAATATCTTGACGTGTTTCGGCGATTTTCTCAAATCTGTCTCGTTTCGAAGATAACTTGAGTGGAAAGTTTTTAAATGAACACCCTGTATATGTTAACAAAAGTTAGTTATTATTGGTATTTTTTTAGGTGGCACACGGTGAGTGACGGGTAAAAATTGTGCAGTCATTATTAGAACCAGTTTTAACATTCTCGTTGTGGTTCATCCTAACTAGGGAATTCAATCCCGCACTAAAACTTCAATCCCGCAAACCTGCGGGATAAAAATTATCGATCCCGCGGATCCGCAAGAATGCGGGATTGTTAACAATATATATAACTTTTGTAATAAACCTATTAAACATGCTAATTGCTAAGAAAAAGTCATAAACAAACAATGGTAGTTGCAAAAAGTTTTTATTGCATATACTAAAATACAAAATACATTAGTTAGTGGTTTACTTAAACTTAGTTAGTTTAGTTGTGATAAACTTAGTTTAAAGGTCAATTGTCAACTTTACCTAGTCGCATTGATTTTGGAAGTATTTTCGGAGAAAAGATAACATATCAAGGTATCATCTTTTAAGTTTGATCTTAGTTTATTGCAAATATATCCTGCAGCTGAAAACGCACGCTCAGCCTCGACACTTGTCGGCCGAATAGACTTTACACAGTTGTAAATTAATATTGAATCCCGCACGGAAAATCCCGCAGAAACTTAGAGGGATCCCGCATTTGCGGGATTGGATTCCCTAATCCTAACCTATCTCTATAACCCCAGCCTAAACGATAACACACAATAAAGGGCTCTTTTTCATAAGGCCAATATAGCTGTTGAGCGTTAGTAACGAATATATTTATTTAAAAACGGTTAAAACCTAAATTTTATTCCTTTAAAATCAAAAAATTAGCGGGGTTCTGTTATGGCCGGATGTAGTACTGGTTTTTCACGTCCTAGAGTCGGACATCGGACGATAACCCGTCAAGGTCGGACGGTACTACGTGTTCTGTTTACCAAGGGCATTCAACTCGTGTTTGTAAGCAAGCGTATCAAACCTTTAGATTAAAACAGTAAACTGGGTTTAAAAATTATGTAAACTTGGAATGAATATGTCTGTCTAAATTATTGAATTATACATTATATGTACACCTTTAGGGTACCAAACAAGAAGGAATATATATGCATTTTGCAGGGTTGGCAAAAACCGGCTCGTTGTGTAGTGGTGGCTGGATTTTTGGCTTTTTGTATTAGCTTTTGTGTTTTTGGTGGTTTTGAAGGATTTTTGTGTTTTTCTAAATTTTTGACCGTCCTCACCTCAAATTTTAATATCAAATCGGCAAATTAGCAAATTGGCGGCAGACAAAAAAATGGCTTTTGGAATGATCTATTGATTTCATACAAAATTACCTGCTGTTACGAATAAAAGACACTGAACTGTATTCTAAAATCATTGTTTGAAACTTCTGTATTAAACAGTATTCCAGCATATAGTAAGTGGTGGCAAACTGACAAATCTAAATTTAATTATTTAATATAAAAGATAATAATTTAATTAAAATTATAGATTTTTTTACATCTCCATAGTTGTCCTGCAACATTTGCTTTTTGTGGACAATATTTATTACTTATAGATTTGTCTGGAATGACTTTAAAAACAGGCTTCATCCAGAGATAGTTCCCAAACTTGTAAAATTATTGGGTATTATCATTGTCTATGTTATTTCAGTATTCTAGAATAAATACTGTTTTATTTTTATGTTTTTAATAAATTATGTATTTCCGTTAAAAATAGTTTGTTTACTGGACTTTTGTATTGATTTTTGTGTTGTGGCTTTTTGTTTAAAATTATAGTGGTTTTTTCCCACAAAAACCAAATGGCTTTTATTTTGCCAACCCTGGCATTTTGTCCATGGGACCAAGCCAGTAAAAAAAGGGTAAGGTCAGATAAAATTTTATTAGGTCCCCAAACACCGTTTATAAACCTTTAAAAATGTGCATTATTCAAATTTTCATAAAAATGCTATTTAATGATAATTTTATCCAATAAAGAATTAACAAAGCCATATTTGTAGCGTTTTCACGTAGAATAGAAGTGACTTCAAATTCGACCTCAAATTAAATACATAATTAAATTTTGTGTTTGAATTTTACAAGTATGTATTTAAACTTATAATTATTGTTTAACTTTGACTTTATTTTTCTTTTAAATTTCTTATACACGTTTAGTCCAATAATATTTTTTGAGCAAGTAAGCTGCAACAAAGTGGGAATGGTGAGTCACCGTGTTTCCACGTAAAACTAATTATTCTCTTGTATTATATTCATCAGTTTTATGCGTTCAACCAATTACAACCGCGGTAATAATTGGTGACAACTTTGACGTATAATACATGTTTAAACGTCAACATAACCGATTGGTAAATACCGTTTTAAAATTGGTTCTTCGCCTAAAATTGATGTTTGTTCGACTAGACTTTGTTTATATGTAGAACTCAACTGAATTCAATTATTAAGTACTGCAAAACGCGCTTAGAAATGATTAATATGTTATTTATTGGTCTTCCAATAAATAACATATACAGCGTGTCCGCCCAAGTTCCCTACATATGGAAAACTTGATTTTATTTATGTTTTACCCATCTATTATTGATCTGTAATACCTTAGAAACGGAATATGTTATGGTAGCAATAATACCTGCTATCACACCTAGGGCATTATGATAATGCCCGCTTATAATGCCCTAATGCGCTAATATGGAAATTTTATTGCTTACCCAATTTTATTTCTCTCACAATAAAGATCAAGTTTATACAAACATATGTATTAAAAATAAAATCAATAACTTATTAGTTCCTGAAAATATGCCATTAAAACGGTTTCGGTTATTTGGAGAATTGCGTTCGCATCTTTCCAAATACCAAATATGCCATACTCCCGATCATACTGTTGCCTTGATTTAACTGGCAAAAGATTTTTGGTCGCTTTTATGGCCTTTTCTCTTATATTTTGTGGAATTTCTTCCATTTTGAGCAAATCGTTAAATAAAAAATGCCAACTGACTAACTGATAGAAACATCAAAGTCAAACTTAACACCAGTCATTATCTATTTACGTATACAGGTACAGGTGCAAGTTATTTTTTATATTGCGAATAAATAATGTAATTAGTCATTGAAAAACTCTTTTTGGGTAAAACATAAAGCATTGTATGCACCACGGGCTTTACTGGACTATAATGCCCATCAGGTCGAAATCTAGCCCTTGGGCCAGAAGCCCTCGGGCTATTTCGACCTTCAGGGCATTATAGTCCTAGTAACGCCCTTGATACATAAATAGCTATTACTATATACATCAGAGGCAGTTATCACATAATACACGCTATACATATACAAGATCCTACCTTGTATTCATTGTGTCATGGTTCACATTAATACACCTGCATGTCAGGTGGCATATGTATTGGTAATCAAAACTTACTTTGTCGGTTTTAAACACTGTGACGTTGGAATGTCAAACTACTGTCATCGGTGACTTAAAATGTTAGAGCATTATTATTTTTATACTGGGTATTAAATTTATATTTTGGTTTTATCAGATATTCATGTTATGAAGGACAATTTACAAATACAATTCCTGTTATTCAAAATTTAACCTATTTCTGTTCTATATCTATATAGTAAAGATATTTTTTAATGTTTTTTAATTTAATTTAATGACTAACATTATTTTGATTTTGTTTCAGTTTCTACCAGTAGACGTGTACTCCTGACCTTGGTGGGGTAGTCCACTTCGACTACAGGATCAGGAACAGTATATCTTTGAGTGTTCGCCCCACCCCAAGATGGAGCGTGAATCAAATCCTATGCAAGCTTTGTGCAGGTCGGGTTGTGGATTTTATGGAAACCCCGCCACTGATGGCTTGTGTTCCCTCTGCTATAAAGTAAGTGTAATAAAGTAATCAAAGTAATTTATTAGCTTTGTTCGCGGGTCTAGTAATGAACCGATTCTGAACCAGAACCGAACTGGTTTAGAATTGTTTTAAAGCGCATGTCTAGTTATTTATTAGTTCGGAATTTTTATTTACCGCGAACGATTTTCTATACAGCTGAGGATGTATTCTAACCTAGCTTTTTGGTTAGGATTTTTCATGGTTAAATTCGATACTATACAAAAAATAAATTTAAACAAAAAGGTAAATTGTTATACTGTCGAATGCCACTCGAGGTCTTTCGGCGGAAGACGAGGGATTCCCTGCCTCCTCTCGTTTTTAACATAAATATGTGTATTTAACTAAAAATAAAATTCAAACAACAAGAAATGGTAAAATCTTGTAATATTGTCTATATGTTTTAATTAAATCTTTATTTTTTTATTGCATACATACATTCATACGGAATACAATTAAAAATACTTTGTTTATATACGCTCAGAATCACAAAAATATAAAAAAATAGGATTTTACTGACCGCGAACGCTGCTTTTTCACTGCGCATGCGAATAGTCCCAGAACCGGTTCGGAATCGAACCCTTTAACAAAGCTATTATTGCCGGTTTAAATTTAAACGTTGTGAAGGGAGCAGTGCCGGATTAAGAATATCTGATGTCCTAAGCAGTCCACTCTTGTGAGGCCCCCTAGCTATGCTAACTTTTAACATTCATTTTGCGTTTTAAATTTTTGAGGAGCAAAAAAAAGAGGTCTTTAGGTTTATAAAACATATACAACATTATTTTGCAGTCAAAATTTTTGAGTAGCAAAAAGAGGGCCTCACCTTTAAAAAACACACAAAATGTATTTTGTTTCTCTTGTACTCTTAAAGGTGCTCGCCCACTTAGGCGACGCGTCAAAATTGCTCCGGACAAGTTTTTACATGTAAAGCATCTCAGCGAATTTTCTCTGACGCGACACTTCGTCTAAGTGGGCGAGCACTTTATGGAGCCCCCAGAACATGATGCCCTAAGCAATTGCTTAATTTGCTTATAGGTTATTCGGGCACTGGGGGCAAGGACATAAACTTTTTAATAAGGAGCGCTCGATCGTATTTAAGCCCATGTTCACTTAATTTTGTGACGTAATCCTTTTCCAAATTCTTTGTTTACAATCGTAATGAAAGCTTTTTCGCGGTTTTGGTGTTAGTTTTTGCTTTTTAGTGATTGGACTCATACGTTTAGTTTTTAACACGCTTTTATTAACTTGGGTTGTAACTATCTGGCTATGTAACGGAATCTTTGAGCCTAATTTTAACCAACTTCCAGCTATTCGATTTCTTTGAAACTTTGCACACGTATTAAGGAAACATGACAATGCAATAATCTGCAAACAGTATCCCTTTATCTTTTTTTTTAATCGCCAGGAAAAAAATTCCATTATATTATAAAAACAACACCTAGGTTGCCATCTGTTGGCAACATTTCAAACTTTGCTATTAAATGAAGAAGAAATTTTTTAGTGGGTTGCAATATGTTGGCAACGGTCCAAACATTGCCTGGATTGCCATCTGTTGGCAAAATTTCAAACTTTGCTACTTAATGAAGAAGAAATTTTTAGTGAGTTGCAATCTGTTGGAAAAATTTTAAAATTTTCTACTCTTGTTCATTAAAAAAATTTTCGCCATTTTGTCAAGAGTAGCAAAAATAAAAAATGAAAAATAATTAATAGTTTAAAAAACTAAAAAACACGCTTTTATATGCAACCGAACTAAAAATTAGAAAATAATTTTTCATTAAAAAAATATTGTCATTTCATAGTAAAAAGCGTGGGGTGATAAATATATTAAATGTTATAATTATTATATTTGCAAATATCTATGATGGAAAAGTTATGAAAAAATAGTAAAATGCACCCCACGCTTTTTACTATGAAATGACAATATTTTTTTTAATGAAAAATTATTTTCTAATTTTTAGTTCGTTTGCATATAAAAGCGTGTTTTTTAGTTTTTTAAACTATTAATTATTACTGTTTATAGTTCAAATTAAAATGATAGTGCTTTTGGTAAGGAGAGTTTTAAGGTTTATTCTTTATAGAATAAAGGTCGATTTAATTTTTAATATGTCTATTCCAAGATTAATCCTAAAGATAAAAAAAAATAATTTCTAAACAAAGATTAATGGACCTGACACCAATGTTTATAGTTAAGCCAAAAAATAGAGAGCTAATTAAAGGTTTGTGTTTAACCAGAAATATCGGTCACATATATTTACTGTGGCCGAAGGACTTTGTTGAAGGCCATTTGGGAAACTAATAAACAACATACCGGTATGGAAAACAAACCGTCGACTATAACTAAATCAGAAACTCAATCCCTTCCACCAACTTGCTATGTATTCTCCTAAAATTCACCGCTGCAACGAGCCTGAATATTCAAACAGAACGAAATCAGGGGCTCCTGGCTGCCTCAAATATTTCATATGCTTTAAATTCCCTATAGTCGGCCAGTTGGTTTCCACACCTGTATAATAATAATAAATATTATTAAACATCTCTGCTGAAAGCAATTGGTTTTTATGAATTGCCTATTATGCTGGTCACACACACTCAGGTTGACCTGACAGATATACCTCTACAATTTTTTTAACCCTGTCCGGGGAGCTGAGCAAATTCGAAAATCACATAAAACTAAAACAGTACATTTAAACCTGATTGCCTCCCCCCACACACACACACACACGCTCAGGTCTCAGGTCGACCTGAGGGTCTTTCCAGTGACGAAAATTTTTGTGCGTCACGCTCCAGGGCTTGAAGCTCATGAACTGCTCTAAAAAGTTAGTCACTGGAACGCATCCTTAGACAAGGAAAGATAGATACTTTAAGAAATTTTAAATTTCGTTGTTTTTAACCTTTCTTGGCTTTATAATAATAATTTATTTTAAATATATAATTCCATTTTAAATAAATAATTTTAAAAAATCCATCCTTAATCATAAAAAAACACGTTTGAAGCACAAGAACCAAAAGTGGGGTTGGTGCATGAGGGGCAAGGGGAAAGAAAAACGGAGTAGTTCAGGTGCATAACACTTTCCGTCACTGGAACGCCATAAAGTAGAACGAAATGCTCTTGAGCTACTCGGGAGCGCTCTATTTGCGTCACTGGAACGACACTCTGAATGATTATGCCTGGCATAAGATAAATATCTATTAGACCTGTTGGTTGCTTTCAAATGTTAACAAGTTATTTCTAAATTTGTTTTTGCAACTTTCATTTGTTTGCCAAAGGTATCTAGTTGTATAGTTTATTTAGGTCTTACTATATTAGTGTAAGTAATGCCTTGATAACTTTGTTCAATAACTTTTTACCAAAATAACACGGATTGAGATTGTCCATCATATTGGCATAAATAGCTATTACTTTTATTTAGTGTCAAAGATCTTGGGGTCATTCGATAACTTTTAAAGATAGTTAGTTGATATTTATATTTAAAGCATCAGGAATGCTGGATTTTCTTTTCAGTCTGGCCGGTGAATCTTGATCTTTTATAAAAACTCTATAATGATGTGTTTAAATTTTGTCACAAATTCTGGGTAATACATACTGGGTATGATTCTTCGACTTATTTCATTTCATATAAACATATGTCCTAAACCTCTTAACTTTTGAGATACAGAGTGTTAAAATTTACAAAAAAAATATGTTTTTTAAATATCCCAACTATTCTTTACCCAATTTTGCTTTAACTTGGCAATATTATTAATGGCATTAAGGGGGTAATTTATCAGTAACTTAATTACATTTAATAAGTCCAATGGCGTCTCGAGAGGCAACTAAAGGAATATTTTTAACAAAAACGGTACGCCACTGACTATTTAAATGTGTGTAACATTTTTGTGCTTTCTTTAGATTAAGCAAATAAAAATACTGTTTTTTTTCTTATGATGTTTACTTTAAGAGAAAAAAGAAATAAATTCACTTAATTGCATATCCATAAAAAGAAGCATTGTGGGCTCTTTTTCTTTTAAAAATTAGGTTTTATAATTTTTAATTAGCAATTATGTAACAGAAATAATAAATATTTATTTAAATAAAGTTTATATTCAGGATACCAGTTTTAACTAAAATAAATGTTTTCGAAATTTTTTGGTTTTTTGAAAATCACCCTGTATCTCAAGAGTTCAGACGTTTAGGACATATGTATACAGTTCTTCAATTGAGTCCAAGAATCACTTCATTTAATATTAGCATGTGTTTAAGGAACACCCTGTATAGTCATTGAACCGTTTTACATTTATGTAATTCTTCTCTTTGTACATTAGATACGGATAAGGAAAAGAAATATTTGTTTAACAATTCATCATCTCCCAAAATCACTTTCCATTCCACAACTGTATTGTTCGACAGGCTACTTGTCCATGTCAACAGCAACTATTATATCACTGCGGGATATCATGTAAATTAATCTAGATTTTAACTTTTGCATTGTTTGATTTAAATTAATCAACATTTCAATTTTTGCTTAGGAACAACTAAAAAGAAACAGCAGCTTCCTACAAATACCCCTGCTAGTCTTAGCTCCTACAGAGAAACTTCCACAGCTCAACCTACAATTAGTCATCTTCCATCCTCGACAGTCTCCGAACTACCCATACAAGTAAGTATTATTTTTTCAAAAATTTAAAACTAGACAGTAATAAAGTAAAAAAAAAGTTATTTACTATCTTAATCACGACAGAAGACGATTATGTCATACCTTGAATTTTACTGAACTAATCAATGGACGTACATATGTCGCTAATAAGGTCACAATATAATGACCGCTAACATGACATTTTTAAAGGTTAAGACACTAATCATTAAATACAGAAAGACAACCCTTTTGTTTGTTTATTTGCTGTCAGTAAGTTCTTTTCTTTTTTTTTTTCTTTTTGACATCCCACGAAGGCATATGCCTAAATACCAGAGTACCGTTGATGTCGGGTTATTAGATGTTTAACCCATCGTTCCCCCTGTTCTGTCAACGTTGTCCAAGCACTGAAACATGCAGTTATGCATTTCACAGCACCTTTTAGACAAGGCGGTAGTGCCACCACGGTCGTTATTTTTAAATAACTACTACCTAAATATGTCTCTCCTGCTGGGAATCGAACCAGCGACCTCTGGCTTCAAAGATCAAAGCTCTGTCCACTGCGCCACGGGGGAGACAATACAAAACTATACAGAAGTAAGGGAGTTGTGGGAAATGATAAATGGTTATTAGCGCCACAATAATTTTTAGAAGGTAATTTAATCACTAGGAAAATTTTGAAAGAGATGTTGAACACAAATAACCATACAAATATAAAAATATTTTTATTTGTTTAAGGTTTGTACTATTTTATAATTTCTTAACTACTAACGTGCAGTTTTTGTAATAACGCAACCACAAACGTGAGCATCTCGGACGCTGCGCAATATATCAATAATTTTCGGGATAAAAATGTTTTTCTTTTTCAATAAACGGCTAACATAGTAAGTAAGAAGCATTTTTATTTATAGTAATTAAAAAAATGTTACAAATAGTTTGCAAAAATAAAAAAAAAACACGTTTTCACTTGCTACAAAAATAAATTTAATTGGAAAGGCAAAAAAAAGTTACACATTTATTCTGATAAACCAAATATAAATTATTACAAAAAATACTTATAAAAACAGTCAACATTAAATAAAAATACAACCCCTAAAATTACATTTTTTAAGACATTCGGTACACCATTTTTTGCCTTGCGTTTTTTACTTTGATGGGTAAGTATAGCAATTCTTTCTTTTGGTCAACCGTTGTTCGTCATCGTCATTTTATTTTATTTGATAATTTCGGGGCAAAACTAAGATAAAATAATTTTTTGCTTTTCTAACAAGATGTGGGGTAACTAATTTAAATACAAATTTTTTGATAAAATCTGCTCTACCTATTTTATCACAATCTGTGTGCAATCTTTGTAAGTCTTCTCATAATTATGACCACCATCGAACACTTATTTCAATCATATTGGTTTATACTTATAAATATACAGTAACACTTTTCAATAAAGGCCATCAAAAATCTAAGAATAATTTACAATTAAGGGTTCCCAGAATAGCCAGGTAACAGGTATTTTTGTAATAAAAAAGGTCGATGTTTTATTATTAATATAGCCTAAAAACTAAACTATCTCTGGTAGAAATAAAATTTAATAACATTTTGAGTATATCTTTTAATTTCATTTGTTAAAATTCTTTTTAAGGATCGATGTTAACATTGATTTTGCGTGGATACCTCAGCAATATTTCCACTTTTCCGCTGTCAAGTGTTATAAATCAGGTATCAACATTAAACATGAAATAATCGTCTATCTTTCTTGAATACATGGAAATTAGCCATACTGTTTGTTTCCACGAGAAAATTGGAAATGTTACTTTAGACATTTTATTTATTTCAAAAAGCCGGCAC
>JACEGR010005007.1:0-79122 GCA_014170235.1 Listronotus bonariensis | reverse complement strand
ATTGACTATCATTCAGCCCTTATGAAAGAAACAAATTCCTAGCTGCAGGTACAGTACAGATGTTTTATTTTAATATGTTTACCTACTTACCTATAAAATTTCTCTTGAGGAAAGTCTTTTGTAAATCCAACACCACCCATCCAATCTATACACTTAACAGTAGTTTGTTGTGCTACCTCAGAGGCTAAATATTTAGCCATTGACGCTTCTTTAATGTAAGGAAGGCCTAAATCTAGAAGTCGTGCTGCATTGTATGTTAGGAGCCTTGTAGCTTCTATTTGAGTAGCTATTTGGGCAATTTGATGTTGCATTCCCTAAAAAATATATTTTTAAAAGTTAATAACCCTTATTCTAGAATACTTTAGTTAAAAAAATATCCAGCAAGGATTTAGTTTAACATTAATGAGTAAGTACGTAGAAATACGCAATTTGTCACAATTTCATCCACAGCTTGTCATAACCAGAATACCTTCAATACCTTCTCATTAAAACTACAAAAATTCAGAGCCGGCTGAAAATTGGTAGGATCGGTTAAAACATCATTATAAATGAAATGTAAAAAGTCCTTATCAATCAAAAAAATTTACTCGGGGTCAAATGTCGCAAATACGGGGTTTTTACGACTTTCAGCAAAACAGTAAGTTTTTTTCATAAAATTAGCCTAAACAAAACATTATAGAACAGGTAATTATTTAGAAAAATGTCTTAATACTTTTTTCTTTAAGAGCCACCGTTTCTGAGATATAACGATTCAAAAAGGTGAGAAAGTCATATAATATGCATACGTTTCCACGCCACCTTTGAGGTAGTGTACTTGACGCGTTTTTTAACGTGCTTTTCCCAGTAAGCCCATTTTACGGGTGTGTTGTAATTCTGTTTAATTTAAAGATATTGGGTAATGAAAGATATTGGCAAGGGTTAAAAACAATAAAAGTGATATAAGCGGTGTAAATCAAAGTCGGTCTATATAGGGTCGTGACATTCGGCCATATTGCTTTGAGTGTTATGACGTCACATCTCCCATTTCTCGGCCATGTTGTTTAGTGCCGGAGATATACAGTTTATTGTATTAGTAGAACAACCGTTTACACAACAGTTTTTAATTATTATTAAGTTGTAAATTCTTTTACTTTAAATAAAAAACATTTGGAATTACATCTTTCAACAAATATCACTTCCAAAACAATGCAAAACGAAATGCGCAAATTCTAGACACCACTGGATTGATCATCAGCTTCGATTTTACCCAGTTTGTCAACTTTTCTCCGTGGAGTGCCCTACCTTGCGTCCCCGACCTCGAACCGCCTAAAAGTTGAGGATGTGTCGCAACCTTGTAAATATAAACTAACCTTGGTGTAAATTAAAAAAAGGCAAATTTATCCATCTTTCTTTTTTCTGTTTTGACATCCCACGAAGGCCTATGCCTAAATACTAGAGTACCGTGGGTGTCGGGTTATTAGATGTTTAACCCATTGGTTAAATTTATAATGTTTCTTCTTCCTCTTTTTTTTATTTTTTATCATGGGTGTAAGTAAATTGCCCCAATAATAACACATCACATATGTACCCCTGTTAGAATCAGATGATATCTATTTATTATGGTTGATTAACCATTGGAGCACGACCTGATTTGAAAATTAGTCCATACGACCAAATAAACAATCTTTTTAAACCAAATTTAGCACTACATCCCTTTTTACAATTGCAAAAAATTGTGTCCAGAAGTTTTTCCAGCGCAGGTGGGAGTAAAGTTTGAACTGGTTCTTATGAATGTATCCACCCACTTCCAACCCCAGTTGGGTCTAGCTGATAACCCAGCCACACTTAAACTTGGAGTATACCATAGGTAACCTACATTTAGATCCGCAGTCGCAAGAAGCATTTTTCAGATTTTTACGACCTCGCGCAGTAAACAAATGGACGGGTGAACGAACATGCGCACTTAAGCCGTGGCAAATACTAACACCGGCATCCCGTACTCTCCGTCCGCGGTCTGACCGTGACGCTCATTAGCTATCGTAATCCGAACAGAAAACCAGGACGCCGTCGACAAATTCTTTCCGATAATGCGGATAGTCTGTTTGGCGCGAGGTGCGTTTACCCTCGATTTGCTTGCGCACAAACCCGTTTCTTCGCCCATGAAATGTAACTTTTGTTTCTCGCAGGTAATATCATTGGCAATCCATCGACATCAGTGGAATATACCAAAAATTTGTTGACGAACAGCCGCTGAGGTTGAGAGAAGACCAGCAAACTGCACTTTTTTAACACGCTTTTATTAGCTTGGGTTGTAACTATCTATCTATCTATCTATCTATGTAACGGAATCTTTGAGCCTAATTTTTACCAACTTCCAGCGATTCAATTTCTTTGAAACTTTGCACACGTATCAAGGACCGATGACAATGCAATAATTTAAAAACAGTATCCCGTTATCCTGATTAGGACCGCCAGGATAAATAAATTCCTTTACAGATCCTCTGTGTCCTAATACTACTCTTGACAAAATGGCGAAGGAATTTTTAGTGAATAAACTGGAGCATTTATTTTTAAAAAACTAATTGATATATCGAACTAAAAATGAAAAATAAATAATAGTTTAAAAAACTAAAAACACGCTTTTATATGCAACCGAACTAAAAATTAGAAAATAATTTTTCATTACAAAGAGTTTGTCACTTCAGAGTAAAAAGCGTGGAGGTGCATTTTACTATTTTTTCATAACTTTTCCCTCATAGATATTTGCAAATAGAATAATTATAACATTTAATATATTAAGCACCCCACGCTTTTACTCTGAAGTGACAAACTCTTTGTAATGAAAATTATTTTCTAATTTTTAGTTCGGTTGCATATAAAAGCGTGTTTTTTAGTTTTTTAAACTATTATTTATTTTATTTTAGGTACTTTTAACGAAACATGCATATCGAAATTTATCCAAGCCCGTAGTTTTAGTGTTTTCTTTTTACCCAACCTTCTAATATTAATAATATTTTATATGTGTAAGATACGCTGACGAATAGAAGATCTTTTTTTTTTGTATTACAGCTTTGGTGGTTTATGTACGTGGTATACTTATAAATTAATATACAACTTTTTGAATAGTTATATTTCAAAAACGGTGGCTCTTAGGAAAAAGTTTTGAGACATTTTTGTAGAAAATAAGACAAAAGTTTTAATAAGGAATATCTTTTTTCGAAATGTAAGAACTAAAAAAATACAGGTATAGTTAAGTCCATCCGTGGACACGCTGTATACCCACCAAATTGATAAGTGTGACGTCATTAGATTTTTATGAGCTAGTATAACGAAAAATGACGTCGAAAAGACATCACTCAACGACGTCAAAAACACGTCATTAAAATGACGTCATAATTTTGGTCTAATGACGTCCCATGACCAAAAATTACTTAAAAATGACGAGCTTGCTGCTTGGGTTGCGGTTGTTGCTAAGTATCGCTACTTATATCTTAACACCCTGTATGTTTTTAAATCATTAAATTATAGATCTGGTAGACATAGAAGTTTAAAAGCGGTGGCCTGAATAGTTACATTTTGCACTTCTATTTATCATAATGGGTTTTTAATTTTTTATTTTGATATTAACATACATAACATGTTTTGAAATATAAGTAAGGCTATTGTTCGTTTATTGCTATATTTGAACGAAGATAATATTTTTAATCTGCAAGATAGTTATTTACAACATTCAGAAAGGAAAATTAATTTTGAAGGTTTCGGTAATTATATTTGTTTTCAAATTAGTTTTTAAGGACAAAGTATAATGAGATATCTATGATAAAGTATCAGTTATTTACTTTCTCATATTATCAGATACAAATTTAGACCCCCTAAACTTTTTTATTTTTTATCGAACAAAGTAAATAAAGATATTAATTTGTTATTTCCATACAGTGCGTGTCTAAAGTTAGGACCTCCTCATAACTTTTGAATTGTTCTGTATTTTTTCGTGAAAATTTGAGGAGTTTAAGAAGACAGCATAAACTAAATTTTAAACAAAAATGACAGATATTAATTACAAACTGAGAGTTGGGGGCCAATAACAAAAATAAAAAGGGAGGCACATCATTTTAAAGCTCCTGACGAGTACTTTATAATCTTAGAATATATGTAAAGTAAATACCTTTCCCTACCACAAAATGGCGATACTTTAAAAATAACCTAAATACCACATTTAAATAATATGTAAAAAACCTTTAAGGATATGCCATATTAAGTATATCTAACATTATTTGTTTCGGAAATATGGCCATCTTAATCAGGTATTTAGGTAATTTTTAAAGTACCGCCATTTTGTAGTAGGTAAAGGTATTGACATTATATTTTAGGCTTGTAAAGAAGGTTAGGAGCTTTAAAATAATGTACCAAAAGACCCCATTTTTTCATTTTTTTTTAATGGCGCCCAACTATCAGTTTGACATTTATATCTGCCATATTTTTCCTACAAATTGGTTTATGTTGTCTTACTTAAGGCCTCAAATTTTCATGGAAAAATATTCAATTCAAAAGTTATGAAGGGTACGATGAAAATTTTTATTTTAATGGAATACCCTATATATTGTATCACCGACAAAAAAATATTATTCAAACACCTGTAAAAAAATTAAATTCAATTTGTCTATCTCAATATCCAAAGCCAAGTAATACTTTTTAAATTTCAGTTAGGTATATAGGCTGTCCGAAAAGTTAGCCATAATACTAAAATGGCTGATAGAACAACCCATAAGCATCCAAATAACATAAAATGGCCTCAGTGAATAATCGTTGATTTTCCAGAACTTAAAATTCGTACTTTTGGAACAGATTTTTTGATTATCACAAGGAATTCATATTTTTAGATTCTGCTTTCAGTTTTGCAGCACTAAATAGCCATTCCATTTATCAAAACCCAACACTTAACTGAAAGTTTTCACTGATAGAACTCAAGCTCTACCAACTTTTTATTTTTGATATTTCGGGAAAAAGTTATTTTTTATAAAAACCTTTGTTTTGTCTAAAAAAGCAAACACGTTATAAGAATTGCCCTAATATATACAGGGTAATCCAATTGTAAAAGATTTTATTAAAGTGCCAATATATCACGTAAACCATCAATTTTTTAGTGATTTCATTTTATGTTTTTTTTTTTTCATGCTTATGAGTTCTTTTAATATTATCGTTGAATTTTCGGACACCCTGTATAAAAGCAGTTGCTGTAAGAAGTAATCTTACCTCTCTAGATATAATGAAAATTAACAATTATTTGTACGGCCATATTTTTAAAATTATTAAAGATATGCATATCAAATGTTGTATATTTTTAGAGCTCTTTAGAAGATCTTTTAACATATTGGTGTTACCATATATACAGGAGTTCTATTAAAATAAATCATACTTTTGTCGTATATTGTATGCCTTAAGAGATAATAAAATTCTAATGGCGAATTTCGAAACAACAGAATTAATCCATTAATCTTATATTTTCATTTATTTTGTACGTTGAAAAATAAAAAATTAAGGTATAAATTTATAACTTGACAACGGGTAAGTAGCATTACTAAAAGTTTGTCAGCGCATATGCTCCCTAGCATAGGTAGAAGCGATGGGAGAGTATGAAGTTTGACTCATAGTGGCTTTGGCAGGTACCAGATACCAAAGGTTGATGAATTAAAACTTAACTTTCGTCATTTTGTAAAAACTGAATTTTATATTATGCTACTTTGGTATCTATTTGAAGCTATTTTCTTAGTCGCCAAACAGTTTTGACAGTTCCAACCCCTTGACAGACCAACATTTTGGGGTGGTCTAATGGTCCGAGGAAGTCCAATATTTCTGTTAGTTAACAAGATTTTTTTATCTTTTTGACATCCCACGAAGGCATATGCCTAAATACCAGAGATACCGTGGGTGTCGGGTTATTAGATGTTTAACTCCATCGTTCCCCCCTGCTTCCGTCAACGTTGTCCAAGCACTGAAACATGCAGTTATGCATTTCACAGTCCCTTTTAGACAACGGTAGTGCCACCACGGTCGTTATTTTTAAATAACTACTACCTAAATATGTCTCCCCCGCTGGGAATCGAACCGGCGACCTTTGGCTTCGAAGATCAAAGCTCTGTCCACTGCGCCACGGGGTAGATATAGCAAAAAGTATTTTAGGAACTTTTATATTTTACAAAATGACGAAGGTCTGCCGCTTACGGGATCTTAGTCTGTTACTTTTATTTGAGGCAATTGTTTAACTTACTTGGAAATCAAAAACAGGTTTTCCAAATTGCTGTCTTTCCAAAGTATATGGAATGGTGGCATCAAAACATCCTTGGGCTAAACCTAACATTTGGGCAGCGATTCCAATTCTTCCTTCGTTTAATATCTCTATGGCTATTTTGTACCTTTAAAAAAATAAAAATTATATACCGATTGTTTCGGTGTGAGTAGCGAGGTATTATATATGAAAAACTAGTGAGTATTAAGAAAAAATCCAATAAAGGTGTGCCTAAAAATAGTTGGAAATTATTTTTTGTTGCTTATGCAGAATAGGTTTGCGGAAGAGGATTCTCGCCATGCATGTTTCCAAACAGACCGTGCCTTTTGAGTGTCAGTTGTATATTATGTGTGAGTCTGTTTCCTCCTCTTCTCCACAAAGCCTGCATGTTATGGGACCATTGTAAGTGCCCATTTTCTGCAAGTAGTTCCTTATATGACAGTGGCCCGTCAATAGTCCTACTACTTGCATTAACTGAATATGCCCCATCTAGTGCACCTCAGTTGTTAATTTCTTGGACGGATCGCCTTGTGTTTCCTTCGCATGTCTTAGGCCAGGAGATGTATGTCAGCGATTTAGATGTTGTTTTTGGACCATCTACTTATTGTTGTTATTATCACTTGTTTAGACGGTCCGAGCAGAGTTTATTAACAAAAGAATAGTTAATGCACTTTTGAAAGCGGCTTTCAAACAGTGCCTGCAAGGTCGAGCCACCGTGTACCATGCGAAGCGAGCGACTGCACAGTATAGAAAAGGATATCGGGCATTGTTTTAGCCAGTAAGTCGTCGGATGAAAGGCGGGGTAGGAGGGGCCTGATCAGAGCCGCGTCTTCGAGTGCATTTACTATTTTTTTAATATACTCTGGTCCGAGTACTGGCTCTCGACCGTTGAATCTTTTAGATGACCCAGCTCTTCTAGTTCATCTGCTTTTTCAATGTCTTCTATTCCCAATTGTCCAGAAAACCACACCAGTTATATCCTGTTGTTCCTGGCGGCGAGTTCTTTAAAATTGTTTAGGCACTCCATCGTCATTTTGGATGTTACACGATGGGAAAAATACTTGGTTGAGATATATTCCCAATTTTTTTCCTGCCCTACTTATTTAGATATAGGAAGAAGACTGAGCATATATTTTTTAAAGAAAAAACGTAATCTCTAAACTGGGTAATTCGTGAAAGGTTCCTAAATGGCTCTTAGAAAAAAACATGTTTTTAAGTTTTTCCAAAAAATATTAATAGGAATGGTATAAACATTGTATTCAAATAAAAAATATAATAGTTTTACCAAAAAACGTAAAAACCACAGCTTTTCATTATTTTTTGTCTGAAAATGATTGATTACGCTTCATCCACTTAATAAACCAATGTTTCACTTACCCCTGTCCATATTCTCCAATAACATTACTTGCTGGAATCTTAACATCTTCTAAGGTTAACATACAGGTACCTGATGCAACGATGCCAAGTTTATCTTCTGGTTTATTTATTGTAAAACCGGGTGTATCTCGATCTACTATGAAGCAGGTGATCCCTTTATAACCCTGGAGAAAAGAAAATGCTGTAGTTACTTTTTGGAAATTGGTAATGGTTGATTTATTTTGCAGTAGTAAAGATGCTACAATTAGCCAGTAAACATCTAATTTTAAATGTAGGTTATATGTAAGACAATCCTATGGTAATACATTTTTCAAGTGACTGTATTTCGCTGAAAAATGGTCGTACTAAAATTTAAAAAAGCATTTTAAAGCTTTAACTTTCTAGTTTTGAGATCTTGCCATGATCACCCAAGCAGCAAGCATTATGACGTCATTGTTTAGTCAGTTTTGGTCATAAGACGTCATCAGACCAAAATTATGACGTCATTTTACTGACCTGTTTTTGACGTCGTTAAAGTGACGTCTTTTCGACGTCAAATTTTCTTCATACTAGTTCATAAAATCTAATGACGTCCTCTTAAGAAAACCCGCCAGAAAAATTTTGTGCTTGTTGTTATCGCCTACACCGTACCGATGAGAACTGGTCTGCGGTTGGTGACTCAATTATCTTTTGAAAGAAATACCTTTGGATAGTGTAAAAATCTGCATCACCGGATTGAACAGTGTCCCAAGAGATGCGACCTTGCAGTGCAAGAAAATTGTAAGCAGTAAGGAGTTTTTTCCTATTTTAATTTTGTTGTATGATTTCGACTGCTCGTTAAGAATACTTTCTAGTTAAGTACTAATAAATTTAGTTGTCATCACGTGACATAACACATCCATCCAACACCGTCTTTATGGAAAGTCTATCAACTATCAGGTATATTTACTCCATAATAAGAAATATTATTTCACTAAATAAAATATCATATCATTTGAGCTTTTGAAAAAAAGTATATGCGTCAATTTTTCGTCATCTTAAAGACGTCATTATGACGTCATTAACGGGACGTCTTTTGTCTGTGACATAGGAAGGTCATTTTAACGTCATTTTGTCGTCATCTTATGACGTCTTTGCTGACAATAGGACGTCAGCTTGCTGCTTGGGCAGTTGGGATAAAAATCAAATACCACCCTTAAATTAATTAATTTAAATAATTAATACATTTTAATTAATTTTATAACCAACAAAAAGCATGTTTTATAAGATTTTCAGAGAGGTCCCACACAAGGGGTGTTGCCATTAAGGATTTTAAAGTGACTGGGGGTGCAGCTATAGGAGTTGATAGAGGTGTTTCGAAAAATACAGTATTTATATTCTCCCGGGGGTTTTATAGAAACGGTATTTTTTAATTTTTTGTTATTTCTTGGGGTTTAGAAAATATAGGCATTGTAAGTTTTAAAAAACGTACCGTGTATTTTATATAAAACAGTTTTTATCCGGTTAACAGATGGGTGAAGGTTGCTCCTTATTGGGATCTTAGACTATAATTATTTATACTTTAAAATTTTACGGTGCAAAAACAAAAAAAATCTTGACCTAGGCTACAGGTTAAAGTATTTGACAAAAAATGGGTAACATTGTATATTATATCTTTTTAATGTGGATAAAATATTGACCTTAATGCGATAATACAACCATACGGTTTTCAACAAAAAGATAAATTTATTATCAAACTGCTATGTCATCCTTATATTATAATTACGTAAAAGATACTGGATTATTGTACTTTGGTTCCAAGAAATAATCAGAATTTGTTAAGTAAATCCTTAATCAATAGTTTATCTGTTTATATCAGGGGCGTAGCAACCGCCGTATCAGCCGTATCAATTATACGGGGCCCCCAAATCTGTGTAAGCAGAAATTAGTGGTAGAAAAAGCAATGCTGAAAAAAGAAAAACAATGTCTTTGGAAAGTGGGGACCTTTATGTTTATGAAAAGTTTTTTTACTCTTCAAAAATTTTTTGGGGGACCCTTACACTAATTGTAATACAGGGCCCCTCCAAGGCACGCTACGCCACGAAAATAATTTTTCATTGTAAATATTAGATCATTTCATAGTAAAGCGTAGGTGCATTTTACTATTTTTTTCATAACTTTTCCATCATAGATATTTGGCAAATATAATAATTATAACATTTAATATATTTATCACCCCACGCTTTTTACTATGAAATGACAATATTTTTTTTTTAATGAAAATTATTTTCTAATTTTTAGTTCGGTTGCATATAAAAGCGTGTTTTTTTAGTTTTTTTTAAACTATTAATTATTTTTCATTTTTTAGTTTCTGCTACTCTTGACAAAATGGCGAAAATTTTTTTAATGAACAAGAGTGGCAAATTTTAAAATTTTTTCCAACAGATTGCAACCTCACTAAAAAATTTCTTCTTCATTAAGTAGCAAAGTTTGAAATTTTGCCAACAGATGGCAATCCAGGCAATGTTTGGACCGTTGCCAACATATTGCAACCCACTAAAAAATTTCTTCTTCATTTAATAGCAAAGCTTGAAATGTTGCCAACAGATGGCAACCTAGGTGTTGTTTTTATAATATAATGGAATTTTTTTCCCTGGCGATCCAAAAAAAAAAGATAACGGATACTGTTTGCAGATTATTGCATTGTCATGTTTCCTTAATACGTGTGCAAAGTTTCAAAGAAATCGAATAGCTGGAAGTTGGTTAAAAATTAGGGCCTCAAAGATTCCGGTTACATAGGGCATAGCCAGATAGTTACAACCCCAAGTTAATAAAAGGTTTTATTTATTTCTTTTTATGTGGGTTTATTTTTTTATGTTTAATAACTACTAACTAAAACTGTCTCCCCGACCGAGGATCAAACGTAGGCCTACTAGGTTACAGTTCAAAGGCTCCCTTTACTACTCCACCGGGGAGACATGATGAGATGTAAATTTTATGCCTTTTTTTAAGAATTATAAAAAAATATACAGGGTGAGTCAGAAGTCCGACAAAGCTCATTTACTCGTAATCCATAAAACTTTTTTTATTTCTTTTCTTTTTTTTCAGGGTTGCACATAAAAGCGTGAGGACATAAAGTTATGTTTTTTTTTTTTAATGGAACACCGTGTATTTTATATTTATGTTTAATTTCCTTTTACATTATAACACTTTTTTGTTATAGGTTATATGGGGTTAACTCTTTAAATTTAGAAAATATTGTAGATTTTTTCGAAAAATAGAAAATTAAGGACATTTTTTATAACGCTACCATTTTTCTAATTTTGATTTTCTGTTGAAGTTGCCTGGGTAGGCAAGTAATTAATTAACCACATTTATACATTTTATTCATAAAATGTATTTAGATTATACAGGGTGTCAAGAAAACAGTGGTAAACTTAGAAAAATTAAAACTTTCAAAACTGCTTTACTTTAAATGGAACACCCTGTATTTTCTTTTATCGTTGGTTCAGGCCATTTAATACCTACACAATACAATTCCTTAAGGTTGCCCTAAGTCAAGTACGTTTTGCAATATTTTTAGTTTTCTTTATTTTTTTAAGAAAATATTAGTTTTTAAATGGGACACCCTGTATTTTTGTTGTATCATTACCCCAGGTGTTTTAATATTTATACATTTTCTGAGGGTTAAACGATACCTTAGTCATGTACTTTTTGCAATATTTTTAATTTTAGTTTCAGTTTAGAATAATTTTTACGGATATCATAATTTAAGTTTAAAACCAATATTAAAAAAAAAAAAAAACAAAAATAAAAATATTGCAAAAACTACTTGTCTTACATATAAGACAACCTTAAAAAAATATTTAGGTAATAAAAGCCCTGAACCAATGAGAAAGGGAAATACAGGGTGTTCATTTAAAATAAGAAATTTTCGTGGGTTTTAATTTGTCTTAGTTTGCCACTGTTTTCTAGACACCCTGTAGGATCAAAATTTATTTTATAAACAAAATGTACAAATATGATCTAAAAGATAATTACCTGTCTAGGCAATTTGAAAAAAGTTTAAAATTGGGAAAATTGTAGCAATATGAAAAATATCCTGAATTTTTCATTCTTTGAAGAGAACAATATTTTCTAAATTTGAAGATTTAACCCCATATAACCAATACCAAAAAGTGTTAATAAAGGAGAATTAAACAAAAATATAAAAAATGACAGGGTGATCCATTAAAAAAACATAACTTTATACAGTCACACTTCACTTCTGTGAGCAACCCTGTATACATCAAAATATTTTCAAAAGATGAGGATTATGCCTAGCTATACACCTACAAAAAAATAAATTAAAAAAGGTTTTATGGATTACGAGTCAAACTTCTGACTCACTCTGTATATAATACAATAGTTTTTAATGAATAATGAAAGAAAAATAAAAAATACGTAGTTCTTACCTTGGATGGATCAGCATTGGCCATAATTAAAAACACTCCCGATAAATCGGAGTTTGAAATCCACATTTTGGAACCGTTTAAAACAATTTCATTTCCTACTTTTTTGGCTGTCGTTTTCAACGCAAAAGCGTCCGTTCCTGATGAAGGTTCTGTTAGAGCGAAACTTCCAACCTGAAAAGATGTATATTTACGTTTAAATTTTCTTTCCCTCTTGGCGAGAAATGTGATCCCTATTTAAAATAGTAATTTAACAAAATGTCGTATCTTTGAATATAATAATATAAATATGATTCTACTCCTGATTGTATAGACAATTAAAGGAAATGTCAAATGTGACGGTGAAACCCAGATACATATGGCCATCTGGAATTTAGTATTAATCCCTGGGCCAGTAATGAAATGGGCTAAAAAATAATTTTTAAAATCGGTCCACAATTGACAAGACTAATCGGTGAATATAATTTTTTAAAAATGCATATACAGCCCCTTCCTAATAAAAACACTTTCTTTCGACGAGTCTACCACGAACGTTATACCGCCATATATGGAAATGGCGCTTTAATCCATCCAGTCAATTTTGACATGTTTCGGGTGTCGGACTGGACGAACGCGTCACCTTTTTTGTCGGCCAAGTTTACTACAATGTTTTACATGTAATTTTTAAACATTTTGCCAAAAATGGTAAGGGTTACAGTCATGAAACCACAAGGCTCAAACACATGTTTCGGGTATCGGACTTGGCGTGTTTCGTGACTGCAACCCTTACGATTTTCGGCACAATGTTTAAAAATTGCATGTAAAACATTGTGGTAAACTTGTTTGACAAAAAGTGACGCGGTCGCCCAGTCCGACAGCCAAAACATTTGACATTGACAGGTTGGGTTAAAGCGCCACTTCCATTTATGGCGCTATAAATATTTGTGTTTTCCTTTTTAACCGACTTTAAAAGGGAGGAGACTCTACAGTGAGGTCCTAAACTCCGTTGCCTCCTTCTAACTTCTCATCCGGTTGGTACATTTTTATAAAACTATGGTAATTTGTGACTAAAGTCTGCATTTTATTACTAATAACAGCTCTAAAGGTCAAGGTGGCTGCTGGGCGCAATATTGCAAAAAAAAATAAAAAGTAAGGTCTCTTGTGGCACATCCTACCTTTATCTATTAAAAATTACTTAAATACCTGATTTATATTTCCGAAACGAATCAAGTTAGATGTACTTAATGTGGTATTTTCTTAAAGCTTTTTTAAAGAGCTTTTAATTGTAATATTGGTAATATTATGCAGGGTGGGTTAAAAGTTTTTTAACGAATCACCTTGTACATTATATTTACATTAAAAGATATTTAAAATAGCTCTGAGAAAATACCACATTAATTTTATTACTTTCGGAAATATGTCCATTTAAATCAGGTATTTTGTATGAGGTAAACAAATTCAATTTATATTTTAAGGTTTTAAAGTAGGAGCTTTAAAATGACCTCTTTCTTCTTGACATTTAGAGCTGTTATTGATATGTCAAAAATACAGACCTTGATCATAAATTATCGTTCTAACTTTCATGAAAATATACCGAACGGTTCAGAAGTATGTTCACCCATTACTCTGGTCAATTGCGGACCGATTTTAAAAATTATTTTTTTATTCGTAAAAGTGCACCTCCGAGTCCTATTAGAAAGCTCTACAGGGTAATTCAAAAATCGACCACGAAACAATTATTATAAAAAATAAAATAAAAACGTCAAAGAAAAGTCAGTGGCGTACTTTTTTTGCTCAATAATATAAGTTGCGGAGCCCACTGAGACGCCAATGGACCCAATAATAACAATATGGTTAGGGGTAAATAAGCGCCTTATTACTTTAAATACATATACCAAATTTTATCCAAATCGGCCTAAGCATATTAAAACTAGAAAAAACTTATTTTTTTAAATTTTAACGCCCTGTATCTCAGTAAGGAAGCAACTCCAGGCATATGTTTATAGGAACTTTTTTCATTAAATAACATAAGAAATCTCACTTTAAAGTTTGGTCCCATAGTTCTGGTTAGTTCTGGTTAGTAACTTTTTCATTAAATAACATAAGAAATCTCACTTTAAAGTTTGGTCCCATAGTTCTGAAACACCCTGTATATCATTTAACAAAATAAATTCAATGGTAAGGTGATGATATAAAAATTATAGATCTATGGTTAAGGCAATTTTTTCGAATAACAGTAAACAAGCAAATAACCTTAAATATAATCTATATAAAATGCTGTCAAGAAAAATAGATTAATATTTATTGTGTAATAAAGTATTACGTTAGGAAGAAAACAATAATGTTCGGTTTAATTAACTTTTGTTTTGTACAAACATTAATTTTGTATACTTATAAACCTTTCGTTTTCGTTGAAATTGATTCATTTTGAATCGTTTATTTTAGAAATCTGTTAAGTGCACTTTATTAAATTTTCGGTAAACAACGAAAAACTATCTATCTTTAAAATTAATAAAAATTTGGCCCAGAAAATAATAGGATAGTATTTAATAACTTCTAAAAACAGATGTTACCTTTATTAACACTAATATTTATAATTCGTTGTTTAAAAACTTACATCTTTTCATATTATATTCTTATTTTATAGTAACATTTTTTTATATAGCAGAGGGATTTTTAATAAAAGAAATCAATAAATGATACTTAAATTTTTTATTGCACAAAGATTAATCCATTTCGCAGTCTCTGACGACTATGAATATTGTAGACCATGATTCAGTAGTAAAAGAAAAATTTCGGACTTCCATTGTCTTTATTTAATTTATTCACACAACGTTTTGGGCAGTATTATCTCTATCCGTTCTCAAGTGTTAACCTAATTAATAAAGCTACTGAGTTTATATACACTGGGGAAAGTAATTCACCCGTGATGAAGTTAGGTTCCCAACTCCAATAGGGGTCTTTGTATTTTTATTTCATATATTTAGTAAAAGAATCTGCCCCTAAATTAATATGTTTGTTTATGACGGGTAAACATCGATCAACGTCGAAAAAGATTCTATTCTATTCTATTTTTTTCTTGGTTTTGGTCCCATCAGGTCCAATCCACCACTCTCCCTCTTCTGGACTATGCTTTCCAGGGCTTCGTCGGCGGAAAATCTGGATAATTGAGCTCGTAGCTCCCAGAAATTCCAAAAAGAAAACAAAAATAATTCTATAATCGATGCAATGCATAAATTGTCGGCTGTCAAACCAAGATCTGATACTGGTGTTACGTATAACCTTCACTTCCACTACTGAGAGTTCCCATGGCACGCCCATATATATCCCGCCATTTGAGAAATGCCTCGTGTTCACCACCAAACAGAATACCATCAGCTTATAGGAATCTTTGCTCACAGCGCTTAGATCCAGAAGAAAGATGCCGTCAGTTTAGCGTGAATCTTTACTCGATCCCCGAACGTGAAAACGTCCGTACAGATTTTGAGTTTGAGTATTACCAATTGGAGTAACATTTTGTTATTATTAGTAACTAACCAGAACTAACCAGTTTTCCCAAAAGGACGTTTACAAATTCCAAAATTTTGGGTCCATTTGTCGAAAAAGATAAAACTTGGTCGAGTTGACACCATAGATAACTCACATTTAGATCCGCAGTGGCAAGAAGTATTTTTCGTGGACGAACATGCGCACTGGGAGAAGGCAACACCGGCACTCCGTGCTCTCCGTCTGCGTTCTGACCGTGACGCTCATTAGCTACCGTATTCCGAACGAGAAACCCAGATAAGGCGTCGTAAATACTTTTCGATAATGCGGATAGCCTGTTTGGCGCCAGGCGCCTTCACCCTCGATTTGCTTGCGCACAAACCCGTTTTTTCGCCCATGAAATGACACTTTTCTTTCACGCAGGTAATAACATTGGCAATCCATCGAGATCAGTGGTTGACACGAAACAGGAACTGAACTACTACCTGCACAATCAGGGTGGTTTATGATTGGTTACATTAAACTTACCAAACGTATCACCAGTGGCAGCGAAAATAATAACGTCAAGTTTATAACTTGATCTTATTTCTCATACTATCACTATTATCACCCATGCTTAAAAATTACTGTTAACAATTATTTATAAGTTCTTACCATATCTGTAGCTAATCGAGGTAAGTACTTTTCTTGTTGTTCTTTCGATCCATATCTAATAAACACAGAATTGACTAGTGTATTGTGAATATCAACAAGAGCGGCAACTGAGGGATCGACTTTTGACAGTTCTTCTATAATCAGCATAGCTGTCAAAAAGTTGCAGTCCGATCCGTTGTACTCGGCAGGAGTATGAATACCCATAAGCTAAAAAAAAACGAATCTATAAAAGTAATGATAGATAATAATTAAACTAAACTTTTTTAGCCCAAAATAAAATGATGATTTAGGGTGTTTTTAATCTTTATAAGGCGAATACACACCCCTCATAAAAGAACTAGATAACATACCCGTATCTAAGTCTGTAAAATAAATAAATAGGATTGGATAATAAATTCGAGATTTTTTTAAAATATTGTTTCATTATTTAGTAAAAATGTGATATTTGTATGTTTTTGATGTATGGTCACATTACAAAATGGAATTTTAACTAGTATTGCAGTCGCTATAAAAAATATTTAAAGTGAAGTCATCGCTAAATATTTTTATTTTATATCTGTTTATATTTTGGTATACTTAACAACGTCTTTTTAAGTAAAGCGTAAAATAAACATCAATTTTAGGCGAAGAACCAATTCTAAAACGGTTTTTACCAATCGGTTATGTTGACGTTTAAACAATGTTTTATATGTCAAAGTTGTCACCAATTATTACCGCGGTTATAATTGGTTGAACGCCTAAAATTTATGAAATTTTTAAAGAAATTGTCATTAGATAAAAGTTGGAAACAAAACAAAATAATATCTTTATAACAAAACAAAATTAATAGAAGCATAGAAAAATATAAAAGTTAAAATATAGATAACATACGAAATTACAAATAAAAGCGTAAAGTTATGGAATATTATAGCTGTAGGTATATATTATTACAATAACTTACTCCATTTTCAAATAACAGCTTTATCACCGAATCTGTGAATTTTTTTCTGTTTCCATTTGTTTGACTTGAGGGGCAATTTGTTCTTTGGCCAATCTAGAAACTAAAAAAAAAACTTAGATAAATAAAAATTGTGTACTCTCTATGTAACTACAAAATTATTTATATAAAAATTAAATTGTTAAATATTTTTTTCAAATTATAAAACATGTTCCAAATTGTTATTAGACTTTATAGTCAACTCTTTAAAATTAATTAGAATGATGTAAAAATGCCTTTTTTCAGTAGCGTAACTAGGTCAGCAGAGGCCCTGGGGCAAAAAACTAAAAGGGCCTAATCATAGGTAAAAAAGTTGCAAATGTAAAGGGGAAAAAATTGAAGAGGGACAAAAAGGTCCTCATGTAATAAAAACCACATTTTCATATACTGTCTACTCAAAAATATTTTGAGAGCAAAAAAAAAGGACCTTCTTCGGTTTTAACCCTACATTCAGAGACGCATTTACATATTTGCTGCCCGTAGGCTATTATTTTTGGTCCTCCCTTTCATTTTTACATAACTACAAAATTAATACAAAGTTAAAATCGAAATCCACTAAATTATTTATAACTACAAAATCTGCCGCCCCCTAAAAACGTCTGCCGCCCCCTTAAAAAACTCCGCCCTAGGCTTCAGCCTATTCAACCTTTTGGTTAATACGCCACTCCCTACATTCACACATTTTCTTTTCACTACTAAGCCTGGGGGCCTCTGTCAACTCTAAAGCCTCCCGCTCCCGAGCTTGGGGGTTCCGGGCACTGCCCCGCCTAGTCCAATAGGGACTACGCCACTGCTTTGTTTAAACGTTTTTAAACAACTTTTATTTTCTTAAGTCTGGCATACCTCTAGTTTAAATAATTATATCGTTGCTATGAAGTCAAGGTGAAATTTTTAAAAGCAGGGTTAAAACAAGCTAGAAAATGACACAAAAATTATATTATAATATAAATTTGGTAATTTTTACGCAATACCTTCGTTATCATTACTAACGCCTCAAAAAGCGAAGGCTAAATATCTAGTAGCTCTAGCTATTTTTTTTCCTAACTTACGGTACGAAACTTAAAAGGGTGATTTCTATTTTTTTATGAATAAAAATCCTATAAACATATGCTCCGTAGTTAGAAAACATCCTGTGTAAATGTATTTATTCCTTGAAAATTTTCAAAACATAATATGTAGTAAGTCGAATTCATAAAGTATTTACCTGTTTCTTGCATAGCCTTTTCATCTTCAGACAATATCGTCAATGGCAAGGAACTGGCGGCAGCTTCATGATTATTTTTTGCTGAAAGAAACACATTCCTGACACCAATTTTTTAGCGTTCCTTAAAACCTGTGAAAATGATAAGAAATAATAAAGATACTTTTTGTGTAAATGCCAGCTAGACTAAATGTTTCTTTTTTCTGCAGAACTTGGCGTATTGAAAGTATATTTCACGACAAAGAACATAATTTGTTTTAGAATTTAAAGGAGTGGAGTTTGGAGAAGAAATAAAGTTGATGAAGGGTGGAAGAATGGGCAACTACAATAACTGATATTCTTTGATTGGAAAATAAAACTAGAGAGCCGAGAATTAAGTATAGGTGGAACGACCAAGAGGAGACACTAATGTTCGGTAGGGTTAAGGAGGAAATAATAAGTTTAGAACAGGTTTTTGTTTAATAATTTTCATATTTTTTTTTCACACAAAAGTATTGTAAATAATTTATTCATACTTTGTGGACATTTTATACATTTATTTAGATATCGTAACATTTAAAAAATATTTTGTATAAATTCTCCAGGCCACTCTTTTCATCTAAAATTAATGGGGTTTAAAACTTACTTTAATAACATATCTCCCTTCTATTAAAACCAAACTTCATTAAAAAAAATTAAAAATCCTATTTTTTACAGAGGTAAACACGATATATCGTTTCTTTGGCCTTTTTTCACAACTTTTTGTAATTTAAAAATACTTACATCAGCAATGATATTACTACGGGTTTTGGTTCAAATAAAGTGTAAATATTAGAATGATTAGACAAAAATAAATTAATACTTATTGTTTTAGCTAGCTTTTTAAGCTAGACTGTACGCAAATTCAAAAGTCATTTCGAGAAAAACGCGTTTAAATTCTCTTGTAACACCGAAAGGAATTGACATTTTTAAAAAAACTTTGGGAACACATTCTTCAATGGTTCTACTAAAATTTATAAAATTTAAAAAAAATGAACCATTTAAAGTTATTTTCTCCCTTAAGGATTGGAAGAAAGAAGAAGTTTAAAGGGTTTGAACTACTTCGGCCAGTGGAAAATGGGAAATCATGCAATCGCTCTGCTGCAAGAACGCCATAGAACTCGAAAATGTTGCCTTAGCTAAACATGTTCTAATTACACAACTTTTTTATGTAAGAATTGTATATTTTATCTTATTCGGAATAGTTTAAGTTTTCAAACGTTTATTACAATCAAACTAAATTCTTATCTCATATGGTTACAACAAACAAGTTCAACAATTTTTAATTTGTAAAAATATAAGAGTCATTGATGATGCGTGGCTACTTGCTACTTAAAAACCGCCGTATCTTTGTAAATTTTAGTTTGATTTATTATAACTAACACCATATTAAAGTGTTCGCTTAGTAATAAATATGCTAAGTAAAGACCGCCGAAAATGACGGTTTTATCAAGTAGCCGGTCTTTACTTAGCATAATATTTATTACTAAGCGTATGCATCGATTATTTTAAACTAAAATATTTCGAAAACGGTTGCTCCTAGCGTCATCTAATAAGAGTACCTTTTTACGTAAAAATGACTAAGGAATCCATTTCTTTTAACAAAAATGTAAATACAGGGTTGTACAAAAGTCATGAGCCTTTGAAAGTGAGAATATACATGTGGCTAGCGCCCTCTACAAGTAAGAGCTAAATTAAGAACAAATTCAAATTTCTCATGTCAAAAAACCCCCAGGTACCAATTTTCGTTCGGAAATCGGCATTATTAGGAAATTATGCAGAAAAACATAAATAAAAATAAAACTTTGACACCCTGTATCTTGAAAGCGAAGCATCTTAGACCACACGTTCATAGGAACTTTTACCTTAAAAATACTTGAAAAATCACTCTCTGAAATATCGGACACTTATTAAATAACACCCTGTATAACTCTTAATCCCTTTTTTTGAAAAAAAAACAACAGTAGTAAACAACACCCTGTACAGTGTTTTTATTTATATTTTGCTACCCACTTATTACAACGATAATTAAAATAGATAGGAAGAAACTTCTTGTACAAAAGTCTTTTAGTTTTTATCTACCTATTGTCTTTTAAGGATGACAAAAAAAACAAATGAATATCAGAAAATTAGGAAAAATAAAGATGTGAACTTTTTATTAAATAAAACACCCTGCATACAGTGTCACCATTTAATAGGTATTTTTGTACCAAGGGCGTAAAATAGCACTGATTGTTGCCTTCGCGGAGCTCGGGCAACAACTTTCAGCCGCGGGCGTAAAGTGCTTTACGCCAGAGGCGCAAACAATATTTTTGTACGACTGAAATTAATATACAAGCATTCTCTGTAGTTAGGAGAAAATTTTCCAGCTTTTAATGTTTCAAATTGTAATAAGTATCTTTTAACATATGTTTAATTAAATAAATTGTTGTTTTCCAAAGTGGAGCAATATTAATTTTATTATTGTTTTATAAATGTATAAGTGCGGGTATTTTCGATACTTTTTTGCCCTAGGGCGTAAAAGTGCTATTTTACGCCCTCATTTATAAATGAGGGCGTTTTTGATACTTTTTTGCCCTAGGGCGTAAAATTGTATTTTACGCCTGGTCGTACCAAAAGGTTTTTAAATAATACCACATTTGATATATCTATCTTTAATAGTTTCGGAAATATGGCAACCTAAATCTAAAAAATAGTAGATATAATTGCCACTATACGTAAGGCACTAAACTTACTGGTTACAACTTAGACCTGTAAATATAACGAAAATTATATAATATTTGCTTTTCTTCAGGTTTTAATGGCCATATTTTGTAAACTATTTGATAGATATATCAAATGTGTTTTTAAAGCCCCTTTAAATACCTTTTTAATGATGATAAAAATACACGATGTTCTATTAAAAAAATTTACTTTTTTTAACTTTTTGATATTTATTTGTTTCTTTTGTTATGCTCAAAAGATGATAAAAACTTATACAAAAGTTTTTTTCTAAATTTTTGTTATAGTTTTAAGTGGGTGGCAAAATATAAATAAAAATACTGTACAAAATGTTGTTATTAAAATAGCAAGCTTACCAAGTTTCGTTAATATCGATAAAAAATGAGCCGAAAAATTAGTTCGTTGGGTATATAAACAGTATACCAGCAGGTATAATGTTTATACATATATGTCCAAAACGATATTTAAATAAATTTTAAAGAAATCGACCTTTAAATTCCACTAACGTTCCTACTTTGATGATGTAGGGGAAAGGGCATAGAGAAAAAAATTTAAAAGGTATTTTGTATATTTAGGTATACTAAACATGTATAAGATACTACCGACAAAATGTATAGAAATATAAAGAAAATATTACCTGTCTAGCGAAAGTGGCCATGATTTAAACTATACAGGTACTTTATGAAAACTGAACAAACCGGCGGTACCGATTCTGACCTGCACTGTGAAAGGATAGAAACGAAATATTTCTGACCTGAACAACAGAGTATAAAATCCCTTAATACATAATTACTTATCTATCTTTATAATTACGAAACTTGTCAAACGTGTTTTCAAGTTCAGTATCTATTTTCTCATTTATCAATGTTTATTGTTTGATTTGGATTTAAATATGTGTACATGTTGTGCGGATCTTTTAGCAACAAAACTTAAAATGTTGGAATCGGGTCTATTTCATATACTAGAAATTATTATTATTTTTTTAGTTTAATTAATTGTTTTGTTAATATTTTGGATCAAAAACAACAAATTTTACCCCACAAATTTGTATAACTATAAACTTTGCTATTAACGTCATTAAATTATAACATACAGGGTGTGTTACAGAATTTTGTTGAGAAAATATTAGGATATATTTTACATCAGAAAATAATATGATAATTAGTTTATACAGGGTGTTTTCTATAATTGCGATAAGAAAATTTAAGGGTGTATTTCTGAGCCAATTCTATGAAAACAAGTTCATATAAACACAGGCCTGGAAATGCTTTGTTTTTAAAATACAGGGTGTTATAAACTTTAAAAGAAAATCTCTCAATAAAATTCGGCTGTGGTATTTGTTAAAATAAGAAGTTAATTTAGCCAAAACAAATTTTAATTAGTGAGACCAGTGGCGGCGTGGGACGAATCCTGGCTAATATTAATTTTAAAAAATGTACGCCACTGATTTTCTTGCATCTTTTATATTTTTTCCGGATGAAACACCTAAAAATACAACTTTTTTCCCATATAACATTTTTTGCCGGCAAGGCATTTTCAAAAAGGTATCAAAAAGACATCAAAATGGGCAATTGGCCGTTATTGAGCCACGTGTTGCAGAAAATGTGATGGCATCCATAATTAATAAGTTATGATGAAAAAAATGCGTTTAGAATGATTGGCCGTTATTGAGCCACGTGTTGCAGAAAATGTGATGGCATCCATAATTAATAAGTTATGATGAAAAAATGCGTTTAGAATGATGGCATGCATCATTAATAAGTTATGCTGAAAAAATGCATTTAGGATGATGGCATCCATCATTTAAAAGGTTTTGGCAAAAATATGCCTTTTAGATGATGGCATTACATTATTATTTTCCTAATGACAATAAAATGTATTTTTACCGTCCAGGGAACTAAAATGTGCATAAATAATGCACATGCATAATGTGTGTTTATGTACAGGGTGTCCCATATAAAATTAAATACTATAATTTTGGAAAAACCATAAGAGATATAATAAAAATACTAAAAAAATGCATTTCACTGAACAACTTCTGCATTTAACTTTTTCTAAACCTATTTTTTCAAAAGGAACAGGTGTGTGACTCGTAAGCGTATCCTGCGTATTGCCTTGTTCATGACATTTAAATCATCAATTTTAGGCATTCAACCAATTATAACCGCGGTTATAATTGGTGACAACTTTGACGTATAATACATTGTTTAAACGTCAACATAAACGATTGCGTAAATACCGTTTTTGAATTGGTTCTTCGCCTATAATTGATGAATAATTTACGAGCATATCATTATTGTTTATTAAGTGGTTTGTAGAAAAAGACGAAAAAGAGACTACACTAAAAGCACAAGCACGTGTTATTTAATTAGTTTTAAGCACTAGAGACAGTCATGCAAAACTGTCACATTGGGTGGGTCATGGTTAGTTCCTGTGGTTAGTTAAATATCCTTTTGTTTTAAATTCGCTTTATGCCTAAATATGGAATTAAATATATTTTGCTTCTTAAAAATATTAACTTGGAAATGGGTGCTACTGTTCCAAAATGACAGGGGTGCAAGTGCACCCTCTTCCGGCGCCCCTGTTAATACCCATATTTAATGAAAATAACACTATAAATTAAAAATATAAACACACGTTCGGTATCCAAATAGTATCTCACCTAATTTACGTAACGGTAAATAAAGTAGTTACATCTCCCTAATAATTTTCAAATATCCTTGGTTGTGATATATGCAACCATACATACAGAATCACACAAGACAAAATTTTGATATTTGACATCGCGCATGCGCACGTCTTTCTTTTGACAAGTTTATTTTGCTGTTGTCGGTAGGTGAAAATTTCTTTTGAAAAATCGTCTTTCATCGGTCCTAAATTTCTATAAGATGTTATATTTTCTAAAAAATACCCTACTCAAGTGTTTTCCTATTTATTCCAGCTAGTATTTTTTTCACATTTCCCTCAAAATACCTAAAAACATAAACATTATACCTAACCTCCACATATCTTTATATTTCCAGGGTAAAAAACAGCATTCAAAATGAAATTTAACAAGCTAGTTACCGCTTCAAGGAGCAAGAACAGGAAGAGGCATTTTTCTGCCCCTTCACACATTAAAAGGACACTTATGTCAGCCCCCTTGTCTAAGGAACTTAGGCAAAAATATAATGTGCGCTCCATGCCTATTCGTAAAGATGACGAAGTTCAGGTAAGAATATTATTAATCCTATATTCTTAAACTTACACTTATATCTTTTTTCTGTAGTTAAAAGTATTCAGTTTGTTCCAAAATTAATTTAACAAAAAACATGATGAACCAAACCATTCGTAGACTGTAGGATATATGATAGAGCAGGGTTCCGATTGCTTAGGTTTTCTTTGCAGTGCAGGCACCTTGCTTAATCAAGCCTACATCTTGGTGAAATTATGGCACTGATTTATAAAGAAACAAATTATTTAGCTTTTTTAAGTTATAGACACTACGTATAATATTAATTTTGTCTTTAAGGTAGTAAGAGGTCACTACAAAGGACAGCAAGTTGGTAAAGTTGTCCAAGTATACAGAAAGAAATTTGTTATCTACATTGAAAGGATACAAAGAGAAAAAGCCAATGGTGCCAGTGTATATGTTGGTATCCATCCCTCAAAAGTAAGTACCAAAATTATTTCTATTCAGTAATTTACGCCTGTAGGTGAGTAAGCTAGTGTCCTAAAAATATAACAGGATTTCCTATTAAAAACAGTAGGTAATTTTTAGTTATGTTAACTGCTGGTTTTGTTAAAATTTGCTATACAGGGTTTATTTCCATGCTGATTGTGAATATAAAGTCAGTTTTATTTTCTAAATACCTAGATTTTGTGTTAATAGCAGTCCACATGATTCTAACCTCGAAAATGCATAAACTCCCTAAATTTGTCTTTAAAAATAGGTATATTCAAATTTTTAATAATAAAAAAATATTTAATAGAATAAATTGGGCACATTAAGAAAACTTTTAGTGATACGGGCTTGCAGTGTTTGCACAATATTCTTTTTGAAAAATTTCGTTTGTATGGATGTTACTTAATACTACAATATATTCACAAACCCTATAATGAATATGTGTATTTTATTATTATCCTAAATCATAATAATATTGTTTAAATAGCTAAAACTTTAGTAATTTTTATAGAATCAATATCAAAATAAGGTTAGTTATGCAAATAATACAGAGATCAAAAACTTGCTGCAGTTCTGAAAATGCACCCATTTTCTTTATTATTATTATTATTATTATTGAAATACACCACAAAAACGCTTATATTTAAAATAGTAAGTAAAATTATCTCTTTTAGACAGTTATATTGGTAGATACTTAACTTGAAAAACAAATTGTAGTTATTATTTAGAAACCAGATTCGACACATATTTTATTCAAATTTTGTATAGGTGGTGTTTTTTGGGGTGCTCATCTTAAATCTAAAAGACTTTTTGTCAGACAAATTTTGTTTTTATAGATATCTATCATCAGACTTACCTCATTTTCACTATATTTCCTCTTCTTCACACAATATTTGTAACCCTTTATAAACCTGTTTTTTTATGTATTTTACACCTTTCTTTTATTAAATTGAAAAGCATCACCCTCAAATGCTGCAACCATGTATATGCATGCACATGTCACACCAACTGCCATTAAGGTAGGAATCCACGATGAAAGTTTATCATGAAATTTTTGTGTCATGAGTCAAAAATTTTAAGTTTTCCTGTAAAAACACTAAAGTTTAGTTTTCCTGTAAAATCAAATAGTGTTTTAACAGGAGAACTTAAAATTTTTTGACTTATTATACAAAAATTTCATGATTAACTTTCATCATGGATCTCTACATTTAATAAGCTAGTAAGCCACAATTAAATCAAAATGTGGATTCCTACCTTTAAAATGATTGATAGTAAAGCTTTGCAATTAGATTTTTTCATCCCCCTTTTCATTTGAGTGAAAAAGAAGCTTTAAAATTATGTAAAGTAAAAGTTTCTTTTATTTATTTTTCAAGGTAATAATTATTTTTATTTATGATGAACCAAACCATTCGTAGACTGTAGAGATTCAGACTGAGCAGGATTCCGGTTTCAGAGGTTCTCTCTGTAATGCAGTTATCTAGCTTGGTCTGACCTACACCATGGTGAAATTCTGGCACTGATTAATTTGATAATAATTAATTCAAAGCATTTTGTTTTTAAAACGGGTTTTAATATTCTTTAAAATTATTTCAGGTTGTAATTGTCAAACTTAAAATGGACAAAGACAGGAAAAGATCATCGACCGCAGAGCCAAGGGACGTTTGGCTGCTTTGGGCAAAGATAAGGGTAAATACACAGAAGAATCAGCGGCTGGTGCTGTTGAAACCTCTTAGGTGTAAAGTTCTCTTTTTATTTAATAAATAAGTTAAAAAATGTTTTTGTCGTTTTTGTGTGTATGTCATAAAAACCTTTAATCTTCTAAATTGTTTAATTTTTTATTCTAAGATTTAAAAACATCTTGACCAAGAACTAAATCTATCCTATCACAAAATTATTATTAAAGAAATTATACCTTGTAATGTCCACTTTTCTTTTTCTATTAGTGTTATTTATTTGATGATTTGATTACCATTTTTTTCTCAAATGAGGACTTGGATTTTTTATTTCAATATAAAAGAGCTGATTTCGTCCTAAAAATATCAAAAATAAATCTTAGAAACCGGCTTATATCTGCAAATATGGCTGTAAAACATTTACTTAAGTTTTTAGGCTTTTACTCATTTATCTCGAAATCATTTTTTTTTTGTATAGTGGGAGTAAAAAGGAAAAATTATCCACTCAACTTTCCTGAAATTTTACAATGGAATTAGATTTTTACGTTAAATACTTCTAGTTTTTAAAGCACAAATTCAAATTCAAATTCAAATTCAAATTCAAATATTTATTGATGAATGCCCATACAGGTTGTATTTTCACAAGTCAAAAGTTAAAAATAGTTAATACAAGTTTAAAATAAGATAAAAATCTAAAAAGAAAAAACATTACATTTTTAAAAAACAAACATACTTTTAAAATCATTACAAATTATGAGTAATTATTAGATACAAAAACAATAAAACACAAACATATTTTTAAAATTATTAGACTTTTTGAGAACACTAAAATTACACATACACACTACAATATAAACCTAATTTGACAGGCAAATGCTTCTCTGGGATTATCTAAAAGAGCTCAACATGTATTCGCTCTCGCTATAAAATGCTTTGTTTTTAAGATATAGTTTAATCCTAGTCTCAAAAGCCCTAATGTCAAGGTTCCTAATTTCCTGAGGTAGTACATTAAAAATTTAATACCATAGTGGTTCTGCCCATCCCTCGCCCTGGAAGTTCTACTGTACCTTATAGAAAGGTCATTCCTCCCCCTGGTCTCATATCCATGTAAGTCCCTATTTTGGCTGTAGCTATTCAGGTGTTTTTTAACGTGTATAAGGCAGCTAAGAATATAGAGGGAGGGTAGGGTAAGTATCCCAAGAGAGATAAACGCCTCTCTACAGCACTCTCTGTATTTCAGGCCAGCAATGACTCTCACACATCGTCTTTGTGCAGAGAACACTCTGGATGCGTGAGCTGAGTGCCCCCAGCACAGGATGGCATAATTAATGTGAGAATGTATGTATCCATAATATGCGTTCATAAGAACCCTTTCAGACACACAGTTTTTTAGATTTCGGATAACATACGTGTTTTTGCTGATTCTGCTAGCCGTTTGATTGGCATGTTCCTCCCATGTAAGTTTGGTGTCTAGATGTAATCCAAGAAATTTAATGGGGTTTGTATGCTCGCTCACAGGTCTTAAGGAGAAGTTGAGTGTTTGAGTCTTTGCTTCGTTGATACTAAGTTGATTGGAAGCAAACCAATTTTGGATATCTTTTCGCGTATCCATCACCATCAAGTTCAAACTCTCCAAGTTGTCGCAGCTATCAATGGTCGTTGTGTCATCTGCAAAAAGTGTAATTCCTGTGCTATTATTTGATGTGCATGCACTTATATCATTTATGTATAGTAGGAAGAGTATTGGCCCAAGAACTGAGCCCTGGGGTACTCCATGCTTGACTTGACACTTTGATGATACTTTGCTATTGTACAATACATACTGGTATCGGTCTGCCAGGTAAGATCTCAAAAGATCCACACTGCCGTCGGTAAACTTGTACTGATAAAGCTTCTGGATTAGGAGGTCATGGGATACGCAGTCAAAAGCTTTAGTAAGGTCAAAGAAAGATGCCTGAGCGTACATTTTACCCTCAAAACAATCCTGAATATAATCAATAATATTGCTCACTGCCGCAGCAGTCGATAGACTTTGCGGTATGCGAACTGCCTGGAATTAAGCAAATGTTGACTCTCTAAATAACTGATAATCTGCTGTTTTAAAACTGCCTCAAAAATTCTACCAAATAGGGGCAATATTGAAATTGGTCTATAATTAGAGACCTCCTCAGGGTTACCCTTCTTTGGAATAGGAACTACACGTGCCATTTTAAGGCAGTCTGGAAATATGTTATCCTTAATGCAGAGATTTATGATCTTAGTTAATGGATATAAAATTATTTCTTTAAGTACTTTTATTATTTTAACATTTAATTTAAAATGATCTTTACTGTAGCTATTCTTAAGGTTAGCAATAATATGTCTTACTTCAACAAAGCTGACTTCCTGAAAATTAAAGCTTGTGTTATTCAAATTTATATTTAGCTTTTTGACATACTCAATTGGATCATTATCCGCTGCTGGAAGATTTTTATTATATTCTCTGCAACCTGAGCAAAGAAATCGTTAAAGTTATTGGCATTTAGTATTTCTGATTGTTTAGTCTTTTTATGGGGTTATTATTTTTTATTATATCCCAGATTGCCTTACTTTTGTTGTTTGATTGGCTAATATACTGATCATTGGCTCGTCTCTTACTTTGCTCTATTTTTTTACGATATTCTTTTCTAAAATCTTTGAGCATTTTATTGGTTACTAAATGTGGGTCAGATTTATTTACCCGAGTTAATAGTTTTAATGTTTCCCTATCCCTTTTTAGCTGCTCATTAAACCAGTGTATTCTGTAAGTTCCTCTATTAGTTTCATTAAATAACTTTGTTTTTCTGGAAAACTTATATCACAGAAATGTGATATTAGATTTATAAATTGTTCAAATTTTTTATTAGAGGACATATTCGAATCACTAATAAATGACCAGTCAGCCTTTTCTACCGCAGTATACAAATTGAATAGACCTTGATCTGTTATTGGCCTATAGGTTATTCGAGAAGCACTATTTGTGGTTTTTGTATGCAAGGTGTATGTGAATGAAACAGCTGAGTGATCAGAAATGTTAGGGTTGATCACCTCAGCAACAAAGTTACCAACCCCAACATTGGTGAAGATGTTGTCCAAGCATGCTTCATTCCTAGTGTTTTCTGTTGTTACTTTCGACAGTCCATAGGACTCAAATAGGTTACAGAGGAGCTGTGCTTCCCAAGAGTTTGAATGGAAGTGCACATTAAAGTCTCCTGTTATTATAATGCCCTTATTAAGATCTAGTCTGTCTAAGACATAGGCCATTTTGTTAAGTAGGTTCCTAAATCACCATTCGGAGAACGGTATATTGTTACTATTTGAGTAGTGTTATATAACATTCCTGCAGCTTCAAAGTTAAGTTCTTCACACAAGTCTGCCAAATTAAAAGGCAGAGAAGCAGTGTGCATGTTACTTTTTGCAAAAATTGCAACCCCCATTTTTGCGCTCTGATCTACAGTAGCTCGAGACGGGGACAAAACCACCCATGTTTATAAAACTAAGTTCATCAGCCCTTAGCCAATGTTCATTCAGACAAAGAATACTAAAATTACTATCAATTAAAAAAGATTCTAATAAGTTAGCTTTATTTCTTAAACATTGAATATTATAATGCAGTATGCCCAGAGAAGCACCTACCTGCTTTCCTAAAGTCCCTGGAGTAGGACTTCCTAATCCATTTAGAAGCACAGCCCTGGGTTCTGTCGAAGGTTTAAAAAATTGTTGAAGATTATTCCAGATGGCCACAGTTCAGGATTCATTACTTTATCTTTATCATCAGTAGACACGCCAACTCTGAAAGAGCTTTTCCATTTGTCTTTTCGGGTCCTAAGTTTTCACAGTCACAATTCGCCAAATCGAGGGTGGATTTGATGTATGATGCAATAGAATCAGGTGTTGTCCGTGTACTAAAGCCAGATAAGAAAATCCAGGATTTATTCGATCTGGCCTTTGCAACTTCAAGGTTGGTAACTCCTTCTCCTGTACCCTTGTGTGGTGCTGGCCGTTGCATATACTTGGAAGGCTGTGGATGAACTTTTGGCAGGTTCTGATGGTTTGAACCTTCTACATCAGTTGTCAAGTTAACAATTTTGTGAAGTTGAGCTGTAGCTACAGCTGATTTGACAGACGCTGAGTCTATTGTTGGTTTTCCAATGAAATCATGAGGCATTTCACTCTTAGTACTAGTACCAGTACTAGTGCTTTGCTTCCTTACTTTCTTAGCACTTTTTTCACTAATTTGAACTTGTTTGTTGGACATTGTTGCTCCTTGCGAGACTCCTGATTGTTTTAGAGAAGCAGTCAAGTTTTCCAGTTTATAGTCAAGATTTTTGCTTAAATTATCGAATTTGTTAATGTAGGTTTGCTTAATCGTGTCAATTGCATCGCTAATTGATTTTTCCATTTCTTGCTTGAGCAGATCTAATTGATTTTGAAGTCCAACAGTGAACGTCTTGAGGGAGTTTTTAACCATTGGTATGCAGTCGTCGCACGCAAACAAAAGTGTCCTTTGCTTGCTAAGTCTGGTTACATGTGCTTCAGATGTTGTCAGCTTTGAGCAGGTTAAGCAATGTACATCATTACAGAAATCACACACCATTTTGTATTTCTGATCATCTGAGGACAGAGAGTTTTTACATTTTGAACAAGACATTTTTAAAGAAATTGGTATCTATTTGTTTAGAAACAGACACAAATAACGCGCTTCCAAACTTGCCAAGTTCACCGAACGCAGGAAATATGTGCGGCGCTATGTGGCAACGTCGCTCGCGTTATCAAGGTTCACGTCTTTATACTAACTGTTTATTAAGTCTTTATTGTAAGTTTTCGGACTTAATTTTATTTATAGGCACTAAAAAACAAGTCAAGTAGCGATCACTTGTCTTTACTGTAATTTAAAAGCACAATTTTAATAAAATTTTTCACAAATTCCTTTCACTAGCAAAACAAACAACATACACTGTTGCCGCCTCGCGATAAAAAATGTCACCACCTGCGAAAATACCATATACATACATATACACACGTTATTACACATTTAATTCTATAAAAACTTGAAGACCAAAAAAAAAAGGTTCATACACCGCTCCCACTTCTCTGTACCACAATTTTCTCATATGGGTGCCTTGCACCCATACGTTTTCACCCCTTTGGGTGCATTGGTCCCCGTCCACCCACGTACGCCGCCACTGCCTAAACCAATCTCTAAACCTGCTTTGAAAAGTAAACGCAGAGCGATGCAGATATTTTTACAGGACCTTAATTTATTATTGGATTAGGGCGCCAAAAAATCTTGTCCATTTTAATGCATCCAAAACACATTAATGTTCCCTGTCGCGGAAAAGAGTTATCAAATACTTATCCTTTATTTATGGGCGGCCAAGATTTGCAAAGCAAAGACGCCTTCAATCTTGTGGGCGTCACATTTGAGAATAACCTTAACTGGCATAAACACATTGTATCTATAGCCATGACGGCTTTAAAAAGCTTTGATTTCCCTTTCAAGGCAAAAAATATTTTTCTTCTAATTTATACCCTTTGTATGTAGGTATCCCATATTTGACCCCTTAGAATATTGTTCCCATATTTGGGGTATAGCAGCCCCCACAACCCTCAGCATTCTTAATTCCATTCAAAGATGAGATGTTATTCGCCTTAATGTGACCCTATATTTACAGAAGAGCTTCCTCCTCTTGCTCATCGTCGGGCTGTAGGGGACCACTTTCTATAGGTACTTTCATGGCTTCTGCTCTGAAGAATTGTCCAGCGTAATTCCTCCAATTGCGGTTCCCAACAGAGAAACTCGTTGGTGCCGCACGTATGCATCCCAACTGGACAAGCTCGAACTTCCCTCTTTGTTCGTTCTTTTATCCCTAGAATTTCTAGAATGTCGAACCTGCTTCCCGCGGAGGTTCTTTCCTTCGTTAATTTGAGAAAAATGTAAAGCATTTATTTTCAAATGAAACGGTCTGTGTATTTTAAATGAAGATAATGTAGAACAAATAAACGAAAATTTTTAGAAATACCTTGTAGCCTTTACTTTAAATGAAATAAAGAACATTTATATTTCTATACCTTTATTTACAACTATAAGAATCTTATGTACAAAAAGTGATTTTAGACATTTAGGATTTTAAACTTTTTTAATAATAACTTTTTAATTATAAAAATAACTGAAAATACTACCTAAAGCAAGAGTTTAAATAAGTATTGTACATCTGTATATTATTAATACCTAAAACCTATTATCTAGTCATAAAAAACAAACATACATAATATCATTACCCTAATTCGCAAACCTCTTATCTCCATAATCAAAAATTTTACAGGAGAAAAGAAAAACTTTTTCTTTAGACTACAATTTGGAATGTTAAAAAGTTTAATTAATTCTTATATAATAGTTACAATATTAAGACTGGAGGTATAAGGTTTTGAGGTTCTTTTATTGTCAAGTTAGTGAATGGTGCAGAAAGCTTGATTTAGTCAATTCTGGAGTTATGAGGTTTTTGAATTAGGGTAATGACATATGATGTCCAAAAATTTAGCTTAGTCACAGTTCTTGGACTAGCATAAAAATTAACAATGATATCTTGAAGTATATTAATTTCGGTACTTGTTTACTTATCGGAGACCACGCCGATTTAGATAATTTTGTCATACGGTTTTTTTGGAGTGCTGATTATCTAAAATAATTTTTAGTCGGCAAAGTTCCGTTCTCAAGATATTCGTCATCAAAACTTGACAAGAGAACTAACCTTATTCCCCCTTTTTGCATGCAACTCTTGAGTTTTCTGCTAAACTGGCACGCAATATTTGATTTTAACTTCTTAAAACCACATTTTTTTAAAATTTATTTTACCTCTTTATTCCATAAAATTGCCAAGCTTCACTTCCAATCATTTCAATCTTAGTAGCAAATGCTTTGCAAATTAGCTTTAAATCAAGAATTGTTTGCAAAAAGAAGGGGAAATGTAGTAAAACAAAGTAAATTTACTTTTTAAGTTTGATGCTGTATATCTCGAAAACAAAACGTTGCCGACTAAAAATTCCTTCAGATTCGTTATCAGCGTCCCAAAAAGTCTCCGTATGCCAAAAATCATCAACATCGGCGTGGTTTCTGATAAGTAAACAATTACCTTAATTTTATATACCGACATAATAATTCAGCCTTTCAAACATTTTAATCCATTTTTTTTGTGGAAAGCTTGTGCTGCTGTTTTTTATTATCAGAGAATCCACCGACTATGGATGGTGGAGGGAGGATAACCATCTGAATGTTTTAAAAAGTGTCCGTCGAAAGGAACAACCTAAGGTGGCGCCACCGTAGCCAGAGGAGATTTTTTAACCAATGAGCATGAATTATTAGAGTGAGATACAAAATGAAAAAGGATAGGTAGATACAAAATAAAAAAGGAAAGAAATACCAAAATCCCTCCACTGGCTACTGTGGCACCATCCCAATTTGCTACATTCCGATGGCCACTTTTTGAACTTTTCCGCCATAAAAGATGGTTATCCTCCCTCCACCATCCATACCACCGACACATTGGTTTAATTGAAATTTTTTAACTATAATATTTTTTGAAACAGACTATAAAATTTCAACAGTATCGGATATTTTTAGAACAATACTTCTATTTTAACATTTTTTATACAATATACAAAAATACATACAGGGTGTCTCACCGAGAACTGCCGCGATCGATTTCTCAAAAAGTAGACTTTGGGAAAATTTGGTAACAATATAAAGTCAGTGGGGGACATACAATCAAAATATTTTGACAGTTCTACCACTTCCGGTTATACCGGAAGTTAATGTAAACTTCCTTATTTTAAATGAAACACCCTATATATTATTTATTTTTCAGATTCTGCGTTAAAGTGTTAACATAATTTATGTATATTGTTCTATACCTAAGTCCAACTGTTTGTGACTTATTTTAAATTTTATGTCAAAAATGGCGTTTGCAAGCCATTATATAACCATCAATTTTGTTCTAAACAAAAGCCTTTAATATGAGTGGGGTTGAATTCCTTGTAGAAAAAGAACTTCTTTAGTAGGCTGTATTGATATTTTTACAATAAATAAATAAATACAGAGTGGTCAAAAGTAATCGTTAAAAGTTATAACGACAAAAACCTTAATAGTAATTTTTTCAAATGGACACCCCTATCTTTTTTACCTTATCCTATTAAGCTTCAAAATAAGAGTAAGTTTGTATAAGGACGTCTATTCCGAAAATGTATAGTTTTTGAAATATTAACAATTTAATATTTATTCTAACAATTCTTTTAAGTACAGCTTAGTTTGACTTCTAGATGGCCCTGACCACGAAATGCGGCGCCATAGCCAACTACACCGTACCTACCCGGTTATCCGGAAGTGGTAGAACTGTCAAAATATTTTAATCTGTATGTCCCCCACTGACTGTTACCAAATTTTTCAAATCCTACTTTTGAGAAATCGATCGCAGCGGTTTCCGGTGGGACACCCTGTATAGAGTGGCCGTTTGAAAACGAAACAGCTAATTTTGGGCACTCCAGGTTATTTAAGGAAAAACGCTTGAACATGTCAATTTTTTAATTTTAGGCAGAATTTTTTTGCAACTTTCACCCCCTGATCTGCAACCCTCTAGCAGAGGTGAGACTCGTCCTAAAACCTATATATAAATGAAAAATGTTGTCCAGTGATACCTTATTTTGAAGGTCTCTAAAAACTGATTACAACTGTCAAATTTATATGATGGCTTGTCAAAATTTTGATTTTGATTTTTTTAATGTAAAATATTAAATTACCTGTAAAAGCTATACTAAGGGGACACGATAAGAGCTAAACAATTCCCTAAATATTATATTAATTAATCTTTCCGACGAAGGTGTGATTTACCCTTAAAAATTTGTATGAGTATGAGTCACACCCTCGCCGAAGGATAAATTGATATTTTATTTTAAAGATCGTCTAACCTTTATCATATTCCCTTAGTTTTAAGTAGCTTGCTCTTACAGGTAATGTTATATTATACATTAAAAAAAAATAATCAAAATTTTGACAAGCTGTCATATCAACGGAAGTAATAGCAGAGACTTAAAACTTAGCAGTTGTAATCAGGATCAAGAGACCTTCAAAATAAGGTATCATCCGACCCCTCTTTCTGTTTAAAAGTTTGGGGGTAAGTCTTACACCAGCAAGAGGGTTGCAGTTCAAGGGGTGAAAGTGGCCAAAATGTTTCCCCTAAAATCAAAAATCGATGTGTCCAAGCGTTATTCCTTAAATGACCTAAAGTGCCCAAAATAAGCTCTATTTCGATTTCAAATGGCCACCTTTTACATTTGAGATTTAGTTTATTAATGTTCATCAAAACTTTCGATAATATTTTCAACAGTATTTTCTGAAAAACTCTGATTGCTTTGTCTTCTTTCATACTGTTTTATCGGAGGTTTAATTAAGGTTTTTGCAAGCTCTTCTGACTGTTTAACAAACTCTCAATGTCACTCTGCTGTACTGGTTTAATAACGGCATTTAAAATTGGTTGTCCAGGGTTCCTCATGGTTACTTGGCCGTTTTTAAGTTCCAAAATACCTTAAAAATAATAATAAAGCAAATATTTCAAAAAGGTATACATATAACATATTGTTGTACTGAGAGTGTACCACGTTAATCTTAAAATAGCAAGCTATCAGGTTAAGTCAGTTATACATATAGTTTGTGCCAGAGGTTGTAAATGTTTCGACACATTACGTGACGTCATATCAAAATTAGGGCAAATCGTGCATTGTAACATAAACTATATGAAAAAAAAAATGACGTTGTTGTTGTATATCGTTGACGCATATTTAATAATAACGACTTATATTAATAATACCAACATACATACAACATTCTTTTGAACAGCTTACGCTGCACAAAAATTTGCTTTAGCAGTGATGCTGGTTAAACACAGGCTTACAGTAAGGCACGCAAAATAGTTCTGGATAGTCGATTAGTTCGAAATATGGATACTAAACAATTAAAACTTTCCTATTTACTCAACTTTTACGTAAAGATTAATGAAAATATTTGAGATGTCTACAATATTTAAAAAATGATCACGACATTGTTGTGTTGTTAACATTTGATTGATTACTAAAAATTTTTTATACTTTTATACATATAAATATATATATATATATATATATATATATATATATATATTATATATATTTTTTGTCTCTTTATTTAGATGGTATAAAGAAAGAACAACAAGATATGACGAAACATTCAAAACCTCAAACAAAAAATACTTATGTAAGTGCTTACCTAACTTGGCCATTTGTTTCATCTCTTCTTTACTTATAATAAACTTCTGCACTTTAACAACTTTATCCCCAACTTTGACATTGACAGGCTTCTTGGAAGGTAGACCCTTTAGAGCTTCTTGCGTGACTGAACCCATACTTAGCGGCTCGTTGATTTCTTCTAGAGGAGCTTGCTCAACATTTTGAGGCTGCGGTTGGACTCTGGGAATTTTTCGTTGAATGGGACCTTTTCTTTGATACATCTATAATTAAAATATCAGTAAATGAAAATCTTTATAGGCAAAATAACCTTAAAATAACCTTATAGAGTAAGTCCACTAAGCGACAGACCTGCGTCATTTTGTAAAAGCTGAAAGGGGTCCAGTCTCCACCTCATTGTCAAGAACTTGTTAAAAAAAACAGATGAACAACTAAACAGGTTTACGGAACCTGTTCTTGGGTGGGAACGGAGCTGTTCGAACCTGTTCAGCAGTGTTCTGTTCTTTAACAACTCTAGAGGCCGCGCAGTAAACAAACTAAAGGCCCACTCGAGGGTTTTTGGTAAATGCGAATTAAAAAGTCATGTCCAGTACCGGACTTAATCTTTTTAAATTATTAAATAATTTTAAAATCTCAGTATCTTACTATGTACATAAATTAGGTAGTGATATAAAAAAAAATCATAGACACGATACGTCAACAGTGAATAAGGACAAAGAATTGCTAAATTAACTTTGAAAAGAAGGTAAACGGATTACCTGGGTCACGTTGACAGAAATAACAATTCACGATCGTGAGTTTATCACTTGATAAATTAAAAAAGCATCTTATCCAGATTCTGTGATGTATTTTTGACTACTAAACATGAATGCGTTATCAGAAAAGTCACATTTTTTCCTAATCTTAAAAAACCTTGGGTATGTTTTAATCTTAGTTTGATAGACAGGGGCATGCGAGTCATAGGCCACAATATTTATCTTCAATTCTGAAGTTCCTTAGCAATTTATTTAAGAATGAAAAAGTAATAAATAAATCACTTCTTTTTAAACTTTCATAAAAAAAAATGACCTAGAAAACTTTTATAATTTGCTTTTCAAACACCTGCTTTCACCAAATTCCCACACAACACAATTTTTCAGCTGTAAACGAATGTGATCAAGGCCTTTTCATTAAAATTTTTGTATCATTGTACTTATCGATTAAAAACGTTACTCTCAATAAATTTTCTAAGAAAAAATTAGGGTAGTTTACGCTTGGAGAAAAATCCTAAGATTTTGCAAACCCTGTATACAAACTTAACATTTTCTGTTCGTACAAACAAAAATTTTTATGAAAAATTAATTTCTTTTGAAAAATTAAATATTTGGTTCATTTGTCCTCTTGTAAACCTCATCTGTGTACAGCCTGTAGAATGTGGCGAGAATTGGTTTTTATTTGGCATTCAACATTAGTACATTGCATACATATGGATTATATATTTAAGTTTCACTACATTTATCATTATTATTTTTTTATTACATATATGTACGTACTATGCCGATATGTTAAACATAGGGTTAGTGTTGGAATAAATACGCTAAAAAGTCAACCTGTTCTTCATTATGAGCACTACCTCGGTAATCCGGACAATTCTCTAATTGTGATATTATCATACGGGAACAAGCTAAATTTTCATAAATAAAGTCATAGTTAACCTTACATATACAACATATAATTTAATTATTGATTTGCATTAGCATATAAGTAAATGTATATAAAAAAACGAACATTAAACGAAGTATATCAAATATCTTATTTTTTTATAAACATTTATAGCGTTGGCGATAGATTTATTAACAAATAAAATTGATTAAAAAAATAGTTTTCATCCGGTAAGCAAGCCAATTCACATTCTGTTTCACTAACATGAACATGCATAATCACCATAAACATAAACCAAGAAGGTTAGAATCACTGAATCGCAATCACAATCAGCGTCCAGCGATTGCAGTCGCTGTTTAATGTTGTGGTTACGGGCAGCGCCACCCTGCGAACTGCGAATATTAAAGAGTGATTTTTTCACTGCTATCGCCAGGCGCAAGTAGCAGCTACCAAAATGATTTGTTACTACCCGGTGATTGGTAGCAGCGACTGCGATCGCAGTCACACCTCTATAAATTCGGACACATACCTAAACTATATGTGTCCGGATTACCGAAGTTTTGCTGTATTACAGAGAGGTTTAGAAACAAATTTTGAAATGTTACTGCAATAAATAACGTACACGCTTTTGTCGACATACTTATTAGAGGATTCAAAAATACTTATTACGTTATATCAAGTGAAACAGGGTAAGTCTGTTTAATTTGGGGCCGGTAAATTGCACATTACGGTACCTGGTACCAGTAATGTGTTGCCTAGCAACGCTGTCATGTATCATTATAAATGTTCACGTGATCAGTGTTGTTATGCCTTGATTAATGTCATTTTTGGATGACAAAAGAAATTAAATCTTTAAATACTCATATATTAAGAGATTTTCATCTGATATTAGGATATATAGGAATTTCTACTTGTACTCAAAATATTTTTTTACCAACTTTAGTAAATAAAAATGATTAGATACTAAAAAACAGACTTCTTATTACCTTTTTTGAAGTATTTTGTTTAACTAAAGTTGGTAATTTCTATTTTATTTATACCTATATCCTGCGTTACCTATTTAATACCATTTAGGAACTTCTACTTATTAAATATATTTTTCTACCAAGTTTAGTAAATGAAAATTATCATATTACTATAAAACAGACTTATTGTAACATTTTCAAAAATATTCTGTTTTACTAAATTTGGTAATTTCTATTTAATTTGGACCTATCTAGCGTTACCTATTTAATACCGTTTAGGAGCTACAACTAATATATTTTTTTATCAATTTGACAGTGACAAGCGAAGAATAATCATAGTTACCTATAATATGGAGAACAAGGCTGTTATCTACGTAATTTAAGTGAAATAATTTGAAACTAACATGTTCTCTTAAAATTTTCTTGATAATATTTGTTCATTAATTTTCATAAAGACAGTATAAAATAAAATATCATAAGATACACGTCCGTTAGGTGTTATTACAGTACGAGAGTATTCCATACTCGGCTCCTGCGTCGCCTCGTCCGTAAACATCTCGTACTGTAATAAGTCACCTACCGAAGTTATAACGTAAAATACTAATATTAGTTGTTATACCTATTTCACTTTTTTTTACTTTTCTTAAATACGGCAACAATTGACATAAAGTGTATTAAACGTTTTTGATATAACTGTATTTTTAGGAATTTATTTAACCACGATTAGTGGCTTCCTAAAGTAATGTGATTATGTTTTGTTCAAGTCATGATCTAACGAAAATGAATAGATTTTAGTAATAATCGAATTATAAATAGTCTGTCAAGTTCCTGTATAAGAAAAAATACACGTCAAATGAAATAAGTAACACATCTTATTCACAGTTGTTTCCAAAACCTATGAAACATATCAACAATTCTAAGGGAAAAGAAGGAAAATAAAACCACAACTCTATAAAAATATATATAAGTATATTTGACATAATATTGTAATATACATATGTAAATATACAATAAATGTAATATATTAATGATTTTAAAACTTAACAAGTTAAACAGCAAAAATTGATAAAATTAGGTATAATGCTAGGCTAGTTATAGTTATAGGCTATATATCAATGGACCCCAAATATTAAAAAACCGCCATTTAGAGGGTGCGTTTTGGTTGGTAAAAACATTCTCTTTTAAGTTTTTTGAGGTAAGGTCGAAAACTATGCATTTTTTTCAGGTAGTGGTCAACAGAAGAGTTGTAGGAAATTAAAATCTTCATGAAATAACGCTTGCCGAATTAAAAAAAGTAATTTTCGAAAAAATATGCATAAAAAACCAAGCGAAAAAAACACGAAAGAACGTATTTTATTTTTTTTATATTTTGCCCTATAACTTTTTTCTATGGGGGTTTAGGTATAGGCATTACCTTACAGAAAAAAAAACTTTTCATAGTATTCTAGAAACGATTCATAGTATTCTAGAAACGATTTTTCCACTCACATAATTTTTCGGCAATTTTACCTATTTTTTAGCAAACAATGTTGTGTAACTTTTTTCTATGCAGTTTTAGGTATAAGCAATGGTATATTTAGTGGAAAGGGAAAACAATTACCTATGAAATAGTCTATTGTAAGAGGCTCTAAGACTATTTATAAGTAAGATATGGTTTTTCAAGTCTTTCTACTTCAACATTTTTCCTAATCTTTACGTATATTTTTTAATTTCTCGGTATAAATAATTATTTGTGCGTCTATGTAATAAAAGAAGCCTATTTCTTTACCTTTAAAATGGTGTATTGTAAAAAATGCTGAGGTTAATTTTAAGCAAAATATGGTTAGTCAAAGTGTCATACTGCAACGATTTTTGGTAATTTTTAAGTAATTTTTTATTATTTGTATTTTTTACGACCCTTTAATAATGTATACATTAATAATGTGATTTTAAACAGGTATTATGGCTTATTACTCACGCTCATTACCCATTTTTTAGTCTAATATGAGCATAAAAATTTAAGTTATGGACTAATTCCAATATTTACTATCAAAGCTCCTACGCCACATGTTTTGCTTGAAAAAATAGCCTATCGATGTACGAAAGGATGTACAAGAAACTCTGGTTGTAAAAAGTTAGGTATTAATTGTTCCATGTTCTGAAATAAGTGCTTAAGTATCAATTGCTAGAACTCTGATAAAACTGAGATGTTGAAAGATAGTAAAGCTAAGGAAGAAATAAATGGTAAAATTTAAAAAAATTTGAATTGTAACTAAATTGGCAAACAAACGGGTCTTTATTTTTATTTGGCAACCTATATACCCAAATGCACAAGGAAAAAAGTTATAACGAGAAATTTACGTAAAAACTATCAAAAATCGTTGCAGTATGACTAACCATATTTTGTTTAGAATTAACCTCAGCATGTTTTATAATACACCCTTTTAAAAATAAGGAAATAGGCTTTCTTTTTTATTTTACATCATATATACCTAAATGTAGAAGAAAAACGAGAAAATGATACACCCAAAGGTAAGATATCGTTGAAAGTAGGAAAACTTGAAGAACCATATCTTACTTACAAATACTCTTAGAGCCTCGTACTATCGATCATTTTAAAGGTAATTATTTTCTCTTTCAACTGAATATACCATTGCCTATACCTAAAACTGCGTAGAAAAGAGTTAAAGAAGACTAAAGAATTCTACTTAGCGTCATTTTGTAAAAGAAAAATGGAGGTTCCTTTGCTATAAACCAATGACTATATCTAAACCCCGATGGAAAGTTATAGGGCAAAATACAAAAAAAAAAAAAAAAAAAAAAAAAAATAGATAACGCGTTTTTTCGTGTTTTTTTTGCTTAGTTTTTAAGCACAGTCAAAAATAACTTTTTTTTTAATTTTAAAAGCGTTATTCGATGAGAAATTTTATTTCCTACAACTTTTCTGTTGATTACTACCGGGAAAAGTGCGTAGTTTTCGATTTAATGTTAAAAAACTGAAAAGGGGCTGTTTTCACCCCGTTCTCAAAAGCCGCCCCTTAAAATTGTAACACTCCGCGGTTTTTTAATAGTTGGGGGACCATTGACCATATAAAAATAATAAAACCCCTTTAACGTTGTAGTTCCTTTTTAAAGTACCTAATCAATAGCCTATTTGTTCTACCTATTAGTTTTTTTCATATACAGGGTGTTTCTAAACAAATGCAAAAAAATTTTAGTAGGTGTTTTTGAACTACGGGGTGTTAATTTTTTTATAAAAATATTGTTTTTGTATAATAACTTTTATAATCGTTTGGAAATTTTTAAAAAATTTGGGAGACGCACCCTTTGCACCAAAAGACCTTTTTTGGCATACAAGATTTTTTTACCAGTACCATCCATAAGGGGTATAAGGAGAATATTTTTTGAAATAAAAATTGTAAGCCACTGCATTTTTCTAAAATAAAATACTTTTTTAAATCTCCATTTAGTTTGGAACAAATTTGGTCTCTTGATTTTTTTGTTTCTTGTACGGTTTTCGCGTAAATAAATAAAAACCATTTCTCGGCATGGTCAAATTCCTATTTAATTAAAGAATAAATAACGAAGATTAATTATTAATGTAGAATTTCATATTAGGAATAGAAACAGACCATGCCAAAAAATGGTTTCTATTGATTTACGCGAAAACCGTACATCAAACAACAAATAGTCAATTGATCAAATTTGTTCTAAAATAAATGGGGATTTAAAAATAAATTATTATTAAAAAAAAAGGCAGTGACGTACTATTTTTTTCTTAAAAATATTTACCCTAAACCCATCGTAGACGACACCGATACAAATTATTTTTTCTTGTGTGACAAAAAATGTCTGCTGGGACAAACGGTGCGTCTCCTAAATTTTTAAAAATATATTAATGTGTATAAAAGTTATTATAAAAAAAACAATATTTTTAAAAACATTGTAACACCCTGTAGTTCAAAAACTAAGACGTTTAGGACATTTGTTCATATGAAGTTTTTTCTTATTTTTTGGTGGAAAATCACCATCTAAAATGTTTTGCCTTTGTTTAGAAACACCCTGTAAATGGTGTAAAAAGTGACTTTTTTATAAAAAATAACGAAGAAAAAAGTAATATTGTAACTTTTAAACTGCTTTTAAAGATAACAGAAAAATAATACAGAAGGAATCTTAATAATTAGTTCTAATTAATACTTAATATCTTTACATTGCGTAAACATAACAAGGGTGTGCATTAAAAAATAAATAGGCTTTAGCTGTTACAATGCTATTGAATTAAATATTTAAAAAAAACTAATGTAACGGTCAAATATCTTCATCTAGATGATTTACAAAAAGTTTTATACAAAAGTTACATTATACTTCCAGCGTTATCGTGTCACGAATACTAATATACAAAGTGTTTAATTTAGTCCTGGTGAAGTAAAGTTGTCTTTTCCAAATGAAACATCTTGCATATTTTTCAAAATTGGAATTCTACAGTACATTCTAAAATGATTTTGTATAGAGTAAAATGCATTACCACACAACAGTTTGCGAAATGATTTAAACATACATAATTTTTGTGACTGGTATGCTTTAAATTCTAAAAAAATAAAAAAAAACAATTTACTCATTACCCCAATTAATTATGTCAAAAGCAGGTCAGTTTAGCTTAGTATACTAACATAACAGTATTAAAAATTATAAATTTTTAAATTTTCACACAACATTATTTTAAAAAGCATTGCAAGGAAATGCATACCACTCTACACAAAATGATTGTAGAATTAACCGTAGACCCAAAATTTAAAAAAATACAATACCTTGGAAATTTGCTTTTGATTGATTTGAATAAAGGCAACGTTGGTCTATCACGCCTAAATGAAACCCCTGTTCTATAATCTTCGCAAAACAATAAAAAAATATTCTAAAAATTATCCAAGACAGTCTGTTAGCAAAAAGATTTAAGGGATATTTTTCTAAGTCTTCTGTCTTACAGCTGCTAACAAGCTTGTCTAACAGCTGACGTCATTATAATGTGAATCGAAAAAATAAAAGCGCTTACCGCCAATGACGAATGACATAAAAATAATAATAATATCACCTAAAAAATGGCAACTCCAGTTTTAGAAACAAAATTAAAAACAAAAATGCGCAATATCTTTAATGGCAGGTAAATTAATCCTTCACATGGTTTCCCACAAATACTATTGTTATTAGTATACATTTAGTCAATTTTGTTTGACTTTTAACCTCTAATTCGGCTATATTTTCACCTCCTTGTTTTTTCATTCTGATAGATAGTGGTTAGACATCTCCCGACGCCGCTAACAACCGCTGTGAGCTGCTGTAAGACTGACGTCATTGATTTGTCAAAAAATAAAAGTGCTTACAGCTGCTGTAAGCAGCTAACAAAGAAAATATCCCTATAATCCACCCTTTACTTTTTACTCTCTAAGGGGTATTTTACTCATGCAATAAGTAAAGCCATAACACAGTTTATGCTGTCAATTGCTTGACTATATCAGTCAATCAATTGTAAAAACGTATTTTATCTAGAACTTAAAAAAATTGTTTAATACCATTATAGTTTTATAAAAGTAATACGTAGGGTGTTCAGTAAGTTTTGAGATACTTTGTAACTAAATGGTGCAGGAAAGTAACATTGATGTTTTTTGTTTGTACATGTCATGACATGTCGTAGTCTTACATAGTTATTAGTAAACTATCAGTTTTGCGCCAGTTCGTGTCCAGCGATTTTAGCGCAATGGTGTCGTGGACGACTATCGAGTGCCTTGCCATTCTGAAATACAACTTTTCACGTGGGTTATCTCAAGAACAGTGTTTAGAAGAAATGAAGCCTATACTTGGTGATGACTGTCCATCTCGTGCGACCATATACAGATGGTATAAACAATTTTAGCGGGGCTCATTTTCGCTTGAAGACGCCTCACGCTCAGGTCGACCGTGTGAAGTAGTTACCCCAGAAAACATATCTGCCGTCCAAAAAGCTATAGAAACAAACCGACGAATTACCTATCGACAGTTAGAAGAGACATTGAACATTAGTTTAGCAACATTACACACGATCATACATGAGCACTTGGGTTTTGGAAAAATTTGTACTCTTTGGGTTCCACACAAGTTAACTCCCGAGCAGCAGACACAAAGAGTGAATTGGTGTAAAAAAATTATGTCCAAATTCCAGGAGGGTAAATCTAAAGACATAGTGTCGATCGTCACGGGAGATGAAACTTATCTTTATTATTACGACGTCCCAACTAAACAATAGAATAAGATATGGGTTCTCGAAGGTGAATAAACTCCGACCGAAGTTCGCAAATCAAGATCTGTAAAAAAATAATGATAGTTGTTTTCTTTGGTTCAAGAGGAATAATTGAACGTGTTGTGCTCCGAGAACAAAAGACCGTAAATGCTCTCTGGTACACTACAGTATGGCTTTCAAAACTTATAGCAAAGTTAAGAGTGATTCGCCCAAACTCGCTAGCTGGTCCCTTCATCATGACAATGCCCCACCTCATCGAGCTGAACTTACCAGTCAATTTTTGACAGATGCAGGCTTGAGACAACTTGGCGCCGTGTGACTTTGGGTTGTTTCCTTTTGTCAAGAGCCAACTGAAAGGACAAAAGTTTAAAACTGAAGACGCGCTACTGGAGGCCAGGGATAAAATATGCGCTGAAATTTCAAAGGAAAAGTGGAAAGCTATTTTCAGTGACTGGTTTGTTAGGATGGAAAAGTGTATTCAATGTGGTGGAAATTATTTTGTAAAAATCAAATAAATGTACGTATATCTCAAAACTTTTCGAACACCCTACGTAGAATATAAATCTTTATCACTTGTATCGACACACAATTGTTTATGCGTTCCTGAAAAATACAAAATCAAGATAACCACTTACTTTTTGTAGGGCTTTTCTATGTAGTACATTAGGTCCCAGATTAACTTTAGGAATAGCTTTAGCTTTTAACGTCCTTAGTCCTGTAGGTGTGACTTTTATATCTTCTTCGTTAAAATGGGCAATACATACATAATTGCTATATGATCTTTTCTCCACATCAGGATCAAAGCCTAAAGCCTCTAACCAAATAAAATACCTTTTTTAGTTAATCTACAAAAGTAAAAAATTATAAATATGGGTACTTATTAAAGATTTTATGCTTATTTAATTAAATAATAGTTGTTTGAAGCTTTATTATACACAATGTGCACTAAACAAAACGTTAGATGCAGAATTTTTGCCAGTGTGTAAAAAGGAGATGATCTAAAGCAACAACAAGGTGAGCTGATGCGTCACCCCATCCGGAATGTTTACATGCAGGCATTCTCTGTCAGTGTGGTTTATTAAGTATGCAACAAATGGAAAACTTTTTTATTTGTAATTTGTCAGAAAATTTTATTTTTTTATAAAAGTTGGTGCATTGTCCGAAACTGTATTAGCAATAGTTAGTTTTATTAAAAGGTTTATGGTATACAGGGTATGTCAAAAAGATTAAAAACAGTTTAAGATTAAAGTACCCTTATTTCTAAAAATACAAAAAATATTAAATAATAAAGTTATTTAGAATTAAATGTTATGCCTAAATACCAGATCATGGTCTCTTATTTAAGTTTTTTTTATTTATTTTAATATATTTGTTCTACAATTTTATAAAAATTTTAAAACAAAATTTGACAAGGTAAATAAGAAATTTTTATACCCATTTATAGTATATTTCCCTTAATAAAAAGCATTTTTGTATAATTTTAGGGCCCTATTAAATATCCTTGCAACAAACTTGAAGTTGGCAATTAGCTAAAAAAATATAAAAGCCGCAAAAACTAACAGTTTTGCCATAAACTACAATTTAAAATGCGTTTTTTATTAAATTTTTATAGCTTCAACTTAAAGGTAATGTTTGTTATAGAGGTTGTTGTTGAATTAGACATTATGGGAGGGTCGATACACAACATTCGGAGAGGCTTGATACATATAATAAAAATTTAGAAAAGGAAAAAATTTCAACGCTACAGGAAAGAAATTGATATGGCAATGAAGGAGCGATAGAAGGTGACCAGGAAGACGTAGCCTGCATTTACTGTAATTCATTATATTCGAATTTAAAACCTCATGAGTATTAGATCAGATGTCAGGTCTGTTCCAAATGGTGTCATACAGAATGTGCTTGTTTTAGCAGTCAATAAAAATGTTTTTATGTGGAATTTGCAAGAAATAAACATTTAATTATTATTATTATGCTCTTATAAAATGTATTTATTAATCCTCCCATTACCAAGTATCAAACCTCCCATATATGGGGTAGCTTGAGACACTCTTGACATTTTGAAAAAAATATATACCTAATTTCTCTATTTGCTATAATTATAAGAATATGTATTGGTTATATAATACCCAAATAACTTAGAATGCACAATAAAACTAGTAACATTTATATTAACATAGCTTACAGAAATTGTTTTGTTAAAAACGTATCATCCCTCCCCAGTCTCCCTACTATTAAACCTATTTTAAAACACATTTACCAATAATCTGGTTATTTTATATTGAGAAAAATACCTATTAAGCACCACCTTCTAGATGTTTTGAATTGTACTATTTTATCCTGCCCCGCTGAAGAAATTCTCACCTGTACCGGCCAGTGGTTCCATCTAGCGCCGAACATATAACAAGTTAAAGTTTTCTGCTTTCTGTAATTTTACGGGTCTTAGCTACATATCCGAATAATCAACCCATTACAAGTCTTTTAAATAAGCAAGGGGTAAAATACTGTCAAGGTTTGACAACCTATTTTCTTCAAAAGAAATGTTTACAAATGCTTTTTAAATTTAGAATGTTTTGCAGAATTTTTTTTATATAAAATATAGTTAATTGTATGTTTGTGATGAAAATATCGACTTTAAAGAAGCATGGGATGTTAGGTCACTGGTTTTAAAATTATCTTGTGCATACAAGGAAAATTTTAAGACAAATAACAAGCATAGAGGTTTGGTTTGTAGATTCTAATCTCATTTAGCAAAATACAAATTTTTAGATGCGTCTAATAGTCAGTGAAAAACACCATTTGTAAAATTGCACTTCTTGTAAAAATTAGAAAAAAATAATTTTATTAATAAAATAGTTTGGCGCTAGTGTATTCTATTCTTTACCCAATTTTGTTTTAATTTGGCAATATTATTAATGACATTAAGGGGGTAATTTATCACTAACTTTATTTAGTAAGTCCAGTGGCGTCTCAAGAGGCAACTGAAGGAATATTTCCAACAAACAAACGGTACGCCACTGACTGTGTAAATGTGTGTAAAATTTGTGTGCTTTCTTTAGATTAAGCAAATAAAAATACTGCTTTTATGTCTCCTAATTTTTTCACACTGTATCTCAAAAGTTAAGACGTTTAGGATATACCTTCATATGAAGTTTTCTTCTTAAAATAAACCCAAAATCATCTCCTTCAATATGAACAAACTATTAGAAAACACGCAGTATAGAAATTTAATTCCTTAATACCTATGTTTTAACAAAAACCAAAACAATTTTTTATAAACAATATTTTATTTATTAGCTACTACAAAAAGAAGTGTAAAGGTAAAGTAAGCTACCAATAAAAAACAGTTTATTGCCTCAATTTTTTAGAAAAGCAAGTAAAGTAAACTATATGTAGTAATTCCCGGTCTGTACACTAATATTTATTGATGTCATTATTTGGATTTAAATAATTTTTCATAAAAAATATAGTTTGTCACCAGCCGGAATTTTCCAAGTTTTGTATTTCAAAATCTTCAAAAATCATTCTTAGCTTTTTCCTAAAAATATGTTGTTATTGTGTATAACCAATTATTATTGAGATTACATTTTTAAATAAAAAATAGTAGTTTTGAAAAGAGAATATACTAGCTAAAAGATTGTAGGGTGAACCTTAGGTATAAAAACTGGTCAATATACAATCTACAAAATAATAGATTTGGTAAATTCAAATAAAAATTTACAGCTAATTCCACATTTAATAGGTGCGTTTTTGTGACTTGTTACAAGGGTAAACAAAGCAATATTAGCTATATAAATTACTATTTAAGTAAAATTTTCTTGCTAACCGTATTCGTCTAACTGGTTCAAACCGTATTTAAAAATTGCAATATAAATATAAGAATTAAGAAAACGCATGTTTTTAAACCGTTGCGTCACAGCCCAATAAACTTTTAGGTTTTGATTATGATTTTAATTTTTTATGTATAATAAGTACTTTTGTATACACCAAATATAAACATTTTGCACTTGCCATGTACAGCCACGTAAAAAGTTTACAAAAAATGACCGAAAAAAGTTTTTAATGAGTACGATGCATACGCCCGCCCGACAAAGATAACTATCATCAATTTTAGGCGAAGAACCAATCGGTTATGTTGACCTTTAAACAATGTATTATATGTCATCAAATATTATTCCTTTTACTTTTTGAGCATAATATAATTATTTTAGTAAAAAGGACTGACATTTAAAAACAAATTGATTAAAAATTTTAACCTAAATTGTAACAATTGTCACAATGTCATTTTTTAAAATTTGTGTGAAGTATAGCTGATTGTCATTCATGTTGCTAAGGCCTAAAAGCAAGGCAAGAACAGAAGATCTTAAACTAATAAATCTACTTCTTAATAGATGGAGTCACTCACCAGTACAGTATTTACAGGTAAGTCGATATTCATCGCGGCGAGAATGAGCCGTTAGTACAATTCTAACATCTAAGAGCCGTTAGTACAATTTTTACATCTAGAAGGCGACGGGCCAGAATATACATAATTTATACAAATTTACTGTAGGTAAGCCCAACTGTAAAATTTTAAAGGTAAATATATACAAAGTAAAATACTTACCTAAAATATGAAATACCGGGTATTTTGCCCTTATTTGGGCAAAAAGCAAGCATACATTGTTTGTTAGTATCCATTCCACCTTCAGAGCACTTAAATAACAAAAAAATGGTTTTTAAATTGTTTATGATTTTATTAAAGATAAAATCCAACCACAAAACCCCAAATAAGTCAATCAAAGCACTAAAAACACTACCAAACAACGCGAAATATTAAATATTAATGACGTCCAACGGCTAACACGAAAGGCGAATATCAGACAATACGGTACTGACTCAACGTCCTTCAAACGAAAAAGCGGCCATAAATTTCCACGATTCAGCCCAATAGTTCGTTTGGCGCCAGGCGCGTTCACCCTTGATTTGCTTGCGCACAAACTCATTTTTCGCCCTTATAACTGTTATTTCGCGCAGGTGATAAGCATTAGCTATAGATCGAGATCAGTGTGATAACCATATTTCCGAAACTATTAAAAAATAGTTATATCAAATGTTCACTTTTTCTTACAAAAAATATTTAAGAAAAAACCTTTTTCAAAACCATAAAAATGCCTTTCGTTATTTAGGAGATGGTTTTATTATTAAAAATAAACTCTTAACAAAATGTTTACCTAACAGATTTTGAGAAGACCTTTCAACTGATGATAAAAGATACAGGGTGTTCCATTAAAAAAAAACCACTTTGTGTTATAACTTTAAAATAAGAGTCGATTAAAAAAATAAAGACACGCCACTGTATTCTACGCCAAAATCCCTAATTTTTTTCCATCTCTAATATCAGGCAAGTTACAAGTGCCTGGCCATATTCACTAATTAAAAATCACTCTGTATTTCCAAAACGAATCAAATTAGCGATGATTTGCTTTCACCTTGAATTTGTTTCAAAAATTAAAATCGAGATAGTGCAGTCAGATTTGTTCCATCTCTATTAGTTTTCGCTATACCCGGCAAGGTCAACAAAAAGGCACACGTATGACGCTCTTTCTTCACCCGTATGAAGCTCTTTCTTTGTCTTACCTTTGTTCCCTCAAGCCTGAATATAGGCTTTATACTATTCTCCTCCTCCACCATATACTGGCCTTCATCTTCTCCCGTGATATGAGGTGTCGCTTCGCCCTCTCCTTCAGTATCACTCAACTCGGTCTTAAAGAACTGATTTAGTTCATTTGAAGTGCCTTGAGAGTCCTGTCCTTCCTGAATGTCCTGGTTAGACTGAGAGCTTTGTGGTGCTGCGGTTGTTGGAATTAGTGTTGGATTGTTAATATCGGGTATGTGGTACTCGGTTACCTGTAATATATTTTTATTAATAAATAAGGAAAGCTTAAAGCAGTTATAGCATTTTAAAATGTTAACTTCTAACGCCAAAACTGGTGTTAAGGCATACCTTCTACAGTATAAGATATATCAAAATTATACTTGGTATATATCTGGTTTAACCGAAAATGTATGTTTAAGTATTTAAGGATTTATGAAAGAATTCTAAATCAGAATGTGACATCTTTAAAAGTTTTTACGCCTACTTGATTTTTTGAGACCCATTTTTATTATTGCGTCTAAGTGACTGTGAACCTTTATTTATGTTCCTATCATATATATCAAATCATAAAATACAGGGTGTTAACTGACGATGGGTATGTAAAATTTAAATAGAATATCTCTACAAATATATTGAAGTAAAGAAAACAATATTCTGACGCATCTTAACAAGATAAATAAAAAAACTCTTATGATCCAACTAATGTGGTTTATTTTGATTACAAATATCTCCAATTTTTCTATGGCCATCCCTCTATATTGTTCATTAAATAACTTACCTCGCCTTCTTCTAGATACTCTCCATCTTCATCGTCCGATAGTTCTGTAGGCTGATTTCTAATTTGATGAACTTCCGAAATAACCTGAAAAGAAAATTATTACGACTATTGATAATCTTAGCTTTGGTATAATATGGAGAGACACAAATAAAATATAATTTTATGTCTTTATCTGACTTGCCAAAATTACAATTATCTCTCTATTTTTACTTAGCATCACATGCTCTTGACACAACTATACAAGAAAAATGCCCCTTGCAAATATTTTTATTGGCTAAAAATAACTCCTTGTACTTAAGTACAAATCCGATAAAATCTTACGAAATTGTATCATTGAGCTAAAGTAAGGTTAACACAAAGTTTTACCAACACAGCCAACCGCAGGTACATATACTACTTATTATAAAAATTGCTTAACACTTATAAGTAATGTATCAAATTTAATACACACTGTAGCTGTTATGATATGGGGAGCTATATGCGTTGTTAGTAGCTGTAGATTTTACCCAAGAATCCATGACGGACGTGCGTTACGTAGAGAATGTATTAAAACCAACTGTTATCCCTACGTCCAAAGTATTGGTAACGCCTTATTTCAGCAGGATAATGCACGACTACATATTGCTCACGTATCTGTGACTTATCTACAGCAACACAAAGTGAATATTCTTCCTTGGCCTCCGCGTTCTCCAGATCTGTCCCCCATAGAACTGGTATGGGACATGGTAGGGAGAAGCGTCAGTAGATTTACTAACCAATCACATACTTTAGTGGAGTTGATAAACTTAATTCAAGCTGAGCAAGCTGTAAGTCCCCAGGATGATATCAATCATTTTATTAGAAACATGCCCAGAGGCCCTACTAAGTGTATTTTTAAATCTTTCCGTGTGTTCTAAATGATAGTACACTGATAGCTTACTAAAAATACAAATAACATGGACATAGAAGAAGTAATTTAGGATTGAATTTAAACAACAGTTTGTTTTTCTGTTTTTTTTTGTCCTCTAAAAAATGGTGTACCGAAAACCAACTGGTGTCATAATACAATATACTGATAGTGATATTAAAGAAAAAAAAATTAAAGCCTGTAATAATAAAATCGTTTAGTTCCATACCTCTTGTTCAATCTGTTCTTCATACTCCATCTCAGCATGCTTCAGTTCATGTTCTTCTAACTGTTCTTGAGTTTCAAAACTGTAGTCACATTTCTCACAAGCAAACGAAAGACCTTGTAGATGAGTCGTTATATGGTCCTTGACCATTTGTGCACTTTCAAAGGATGTGTTACAAATGACACACCTAAAAATAAAGTGAAATTAAGTTAATTAATTAGAAATCAAATAAACTAATTAATAATACAAAATAAATATTTTACGGCATGGACAGACTTAATAAATTATGTTTCTTTTTATGTTAAACGGTTTTAATGTACTAAAGCTAAAAAATAATTTGGTAGTCTTCTTAGTTTTTAGTTTTGCTGTTAGTTGATACTTCTCATTTTATTGAGTTTATTAAATGCCTTATTATAACTAACAACGATTTTATATTGAAGTTCTATTCTATTCTTTGTTCTTGGTTCTAGTCCCTTCAGGGCCAATTTACCAGCTCTTCCCATTTCGGACTATGCTTTCCAGGGCTTAGTCGGCGGAAAATCTGGATAATTGAGCTTGTAGCTCCCAGAAGTTAAAAAAATATATTCAATAAATCTATGCAATGCATAAATTGACAGCTGTCAAACCAAGTACTGCTAATTGGTGTATTCCTTTTATGATCCAGAACCGCCCAGAACGACACCATAAGTGTTCCTTTTGCAAGTTTTTGACATTTTTTTATGTTGTAGAACCGTTCTTGACACTATTGACAATTCAGTGAACGGTTCAGAACGGTTTACAAGGTAAAAGGAATACACTAACTGGTGTTTAGTATAACTTTCTCTGTCACTACTGACAGTTCCCGTGGCACGCTCATCCATTTTCCGCCATTTGAGAAATACCTCTTGTTCACTACCAAACAGGATACCATCAGCCTATAGGTATCTTCGTTCACAGCGCTTAGCCCCAGAAGAAAGAAGCCATCATTTTAGCGTGAATCTTTACTCTATCCCCGAAGATGAAAACGCCCATACAGATTTTGAGTTTGAGTATTTCCAATTGGAGTAACATTTTGTTATTATTAGTTCTAGACCATGCAACCAGTTTTCCCAAAAGGACGTTTTTAAAATTCCAATACAAAAAATTGGGTCCATTTGTCCTCGGTAACACATATCCTGGGACACACTGTATGTATATATGTAACTTTTCAAAACCATATAAGTACTTCTACTTAATAATAAAAATAGAAGGGAAACACAAAAACACGAGTTACTGATAACAAACCAAGCTATAATTCAACTTTCTGCACCCATGGACTAAGCAGCATAACCCAGTATGGCATCGACAAGTTATTAAAATCGGTCGACTGAACGAAACTCTTTATTAGCGACTTTTTCTGCTATTAAAAATATTAAAAATAGTGCGTTCTGGTCTGACTCTCAACGCCTCAATTGCAAAATGTATATTTACCTCAAATTAACCATACTATGTATAGCACTATGGTTAATTAAACTATCCTTCCTCTTAAATGCCATGCTGCAAATGTCACATTTGTGCTGTCCCACTGCCTCTTCGGGCTGTTTACCTTGATCCGCAGCATAATGGCTCCGCATGTGCCTGGTTAAGTGGTGACTTAACAGGAACGTCCTCGCACAAATCTAGAAAACAATATTTTAGTCCCTGGGCCAGTAATGAAATAATAACCCTTTAAAAACCTTTTTAGGGGGTTCCTTTTGACGAGTCTACCACGAATATTCATACCGCCATATATGGAAGCTGACCCAGCTTGTCAACGCTATCAAAGTGTATAGAGTCTTATGAGATCTTTCACACGTACATAATCTGGAAAGTCGGCAAACTCAAAGGCTCCATATAATTTTGTATCACTCTGACCGGCGAGTCCAGCTTAGTGTGAAGCGAGGGTTATGGTTTTCATGACTGTAACCCTTACCTTTTTTTGGCAAGATGTTTAAAAGTTGCATGTAAAACATGGTGGTAAACTTGTCCGACAAAAAAAGTGATGCGTTCGCCCATTCCAATATCCAAAACATTTTACATTGACAGTCTGGGTTAAACCGCCGCTTTCATATATGGCGGTATGAATATTAGTGACAGCAATTAAAAGCCTCGAGCTGGCGCGACATATATAAATTAACTCTGGATATGTCATTTTGATGATTAAATATATTTTTTGGAACATACCTTGCAAGGATATGGTCTTAGACCAGCATGTGTTGTTATATGTCTGGTAAGACGAATCGGAGAACTAAAACTGGCTTCGCAATAATTACATTTATGGGGCCTGTCCTGGGCATGGACTGAGTTCATGTGGCGTTCCAAACCCTAAAAAATAAACACATGCCTGTTTCTAAACTATGCCCTATTTTTCTGCAGGGATTATTGAATAAGAAAGAAAATATTCTATATAAAAGTTATTAGAATTAGCATTTATTAAAAAAGAAATAAAAACATAATTTTCTGTATGTATCATTTGTTCTTATCAATAAAGTCAATTTTAATCAATAATTAGCATTTAAAGTACTACTTTAATAGTAATACTCTTAAGAGTTTTGTTTTGTTTAGTACAATATAATCTACAGCAAAGAATAGTTTGAAAATGGAAACTCTTTCAAATTCAGATTGTCATGTGATTTTTTGTACAATTCTCGACCTCCAAAGAAGCGCGATAAAACTTTTTCCTCTATAGAATACTAACATTATTTTGACTTACTCTATCAGCCATTATACAGGGTATTCTTAATATGGTTAGAAACTTAAGAGGGTGTTTTTTTTTGTCTGTTTATAAAAAAGGTTCCTATAAACATGCTTTATTTCTGAGATACAGGGCGTTAAACTAAAAAAGTAGGTATTTTTTAAATATGTTAAAAACGATTTAACCGATTTAAATGAAATTTGGTACACCTTTTAAATGTAATAAGGCGCTTGTAAAGTTCTACCTACATTAGGATTACTGGATCCAGTGGCGCCTTAGTGGGCATCACAGTCAATAATTGTATAAATTTAAGAAAAATATTATATTCACGTGTCCTATGTTCCTGTAGAATAATAATGGGATAAATAAAAACTTATCTATCTATCTAATATTGTTTAGAAAAAGGATGGTACTGACTTTTATTAAAGTTTTTATATTTTTTTCCGATCAGGCAATTAAAACTGCAAACTTTTAGTCTCTTGGATTTTCTTGGTATTTAGCTGTTTCCGAGAAATAAAAAAATTAAGCCACCCAAAGTGATACTAAAAAGTCTCCATAAACAGCAAAAAAATCTAAATTTAAAAATAAACACTTTTGATCTTAGTAAATAAGGAAAATGACTAATTCCGATAAAATACACGACTGTTAATTTATTTTAAAGCAAATAATTGTTTATTTTCTATATTTATTTTTTTACCATGTTGTCTATCAGTACTTTTTCGGAGAAATTAAAGTGGCTTTAATTTTTTTCTCAAAAACAAAGCTAGATACAAAGAAAATTTAGAAGATTAAAAATCAGCATTTTTAATTGCCTTATCAGAAAAAATATCAAAACCTTGTAAAAAGTCAGTGGCGTACTTTTTTTTCTCAATAATATTGGCTAGTAGTGCCAACTGCGACCCCACTAGACCCAATAATCTTAATCTCGGTGGAGGTTTACAAGCGCCTATTACATTTAACAAGTGTACAAAATTTGATCTAAATCGGTTAAAGGGTTTTTATTTTTAAAATATTTAAAAATATCGACTTTTCTTAAAAACTTTAACGCCCTGTATCTTAGAAATAAAGCAAGTTCAGACCTACTTTTATAGGTACTTTTTTAACACAAGAAATCACACCCTTAAGTTTTGTACCGTATATTTACATGACATATCCGGACACCCTGTATATTTTGGTTAATTAAAACATTTCCTTTTTTATAAGACCAGGGTTGGCAAAAAACCGACTCTTTGTGTAGTGGTGGTGGGATTTTTGGCTTTGTATTAGCTTTGTGTGTTTTTGGTGTTTTTTTGTGTTTTTCTAAATTTTTGACCGTCCTCACCTTAAATTTTAATATCAAATCGGCAAATTAGCTCTTTGAAATGACTGATTTCATACAAAATCACCTGCTGTTACGAATAAAAGACATTGAACTGTATTTCAAAATCATTGTTTGAAACTTCTGTATTAAACAGTATTCCAGCGTATAGTAAGTGGTGGCAAACTGTCAAATCTAAATTTAATTATTTAATAAAAAAAGATAATAATTTAATTAAAACGACAGATTTTTTTAAATCTCTATAGTTGTTCTGCAACATTTGCTTTTTTGTAGACGATATGTAATACTTATAGATTTGTCTGTAATAACTTAAAAAACATGCTTCATCCAGAGATAGTTTCCAAACTTGTAAAATTATTGGGTATTATCTATGTTATTTCAGTATTCTAGAATAAGTACTGTTTTATTTTTGTTTTTAATAAATTATGTATTTCCGTTAAAAATAGTTTATTTACTGGGCTTTTGTATGGATTTTTTGTGTGATGGCTTTTTGTCAAAAATTATATATATATATATATATATATATATATATATATATATATATATATATATATATATATATACATATTTTCTCTAATGTTTTCACGGTATGGTATGGGATCGATTTTACACGGGATACCAAAAGAAAATCGATCCCATATATATATTAACATTAATAAAAGGTATAGTTCTTTGGGCATATGGCTCATTAATGACAGTAAAAAAATTAAAATAAATAATAATCTGTAAGACTTCGGCTACCATGGTTGGTTGTTTAAAAATTACGTAGTCTCCAAAAGAAAATGGACTACCCCGGGCCCGACCAAACGGCGACACGTGTATCGTCTTCGTTAAGACTTGTCATAGCCGCTTCAGGTCGTAGACACTTTGATGATGCCCCGATTATTGCATTGCACAAATGCATATATATATATATATATATATATATATATATATATATATATTGCCAACCATGCTGAAGACTTTACAAGGACCCACTTTACCTGCTTGAATACAAAACTCTTATCACACGATTCGCACGTATACGGCCTCTTCTTCTCGTGCTTCTTCATGTGCCTATCCAAATCGGCCTTCACCAAAAACGTCCTCTCACAATGCGTGCATAAATATTTAGGTGCGTCTATGTGCGTCTGTTCGTGACGTCTCAACAAAGCTTCACGCCCAAAAACTTTGTTACACACGCTACACGTAAACGGTTTGGTATCGTTGTGCGTTTGTTGGTGTTTCAACATGTCGTATTTGGTGAAAAACTTATTGTCGCATACCGAACAAGCGAACTGTCTCTCTCTGTGATAATTCGTTAAATGTAAGTCTAGGAGTTGTTGAAGAGGAAAGGTTCTGTCGCAGAATTCACAAGGAAAGATGTCTGTCTCAACCTAAAATTATAAATAATTAAATAAATCAATATAATTATATATATTTGCTTATTTATTTGATTTACATAAACTATTTCAGAAAAACCTAAAAGTACAGATTTCCAAACTTATAATAAGATATTGTCGCAAATACCAGTGGCGGCTCGCGGGTCCAAAAACAGGTGTAGTGCAGGAAGGGAAAAAGCGCATTCACCATTTTAGCAATATTGAAAATACTCAATTATCAAAAGTCTAAGGAAAAAGTCTTAATATCTAAACTTATACAATCTAAATTAGCGAAAAAAGTTTATACACCTTGGTAAAAATGTCTTTATTTGCGCCAACTTGTTTCACTAACTGATGTAATGAAATATTTCTAAGTATACCTTTCATCAGTAAATATTAGATTAACTTTATTTTAGAGCCGCTGTTTTTTTTGAAAATGATTCGGCATATATCTCCAATAAATTTTAAAAAGAATCAGTGGAAAAAGTTTGGTTATATTGGCCAAACTTTGCAAGACAAAGAAATTGTAGTTTGTAACAATCTTCGAATATTCGAATCTTACTTCCATTTCCATTAAAATATGATCTAATATTTTACAGAGAAGTGCTCTGTACTGTCCTTTAATTTCTTCCTGTGAAAAATCACTGTCGCGAATAATACTTAAACGGAAAATACCGAAATAATACGTGAAAACCAACGAAACGACCAAAACCTATACTATCTTTTTATGGCTAGCGATTTACCAAGCAATACAACCTGATACTCCCTCGTGATCTCTGGCCGCCGGCAAGTATAGCGTTATCATGGCAACGGAGCGTCAAAGTGTAAACAAAACCCCGCATGAGGTGTATACTTCGGCCCATTTTATATTTGCAATACACTAGCTGATCGCGGATTGCGATGTCGCGTTGCCGAGTAGGAAAGCGACTAGCGCCAGCGGTTAATTTATATGCTAGATTTTTTATGGCGAATTTTACAAATAAGGAATAGAAATGAGAAAAATGAATTGAATAATAGTAATATAATTTTTTATGTTTAATTATTTATTTTTGGTGAAGTGGCACTTCACTTACTACACCTGAATAGCCGCCACTGTCAAATACATATACCACATTTAAGTACCTCCACCCGTTCTTATATATTGGCACTTGGAGATTAGGTGAAATAACCTAAATTCATAATAAGACTAAAAGACTAAAAATATTGTAACAAGTAAACCATTAAAAAACCATTTTTTACCTGTTCGGGTATATTCTCTGAATCCTCAAAATTACCCGTTTGATAGGTCTCAGATTCTGTGTCTTCGGCGCAATTATTTAATGCCTCTTTTTGTACAGAGTCTTGACTTGATTCCTAAAAATAAATACATTATTTATGTTATACACTTTAAAATGGATAAATGCAAATCATTACCAAAAACATTAAATTTGTAAACGTAAATTTTGTCAAATATCAATATTTGGATACATACTTATCATGTTACCTTTTAATAACCTTAAATTGTAGTCATGAAAAAGGTTTTCTTAAATGAAAAATCGATTTAAAATTCAAACAAAATAAATAACAAAACAGATCCATGTATCGTAACAACACATAGGGCTACAGCTACGATACCAAGAGTTATGCAATGAGTGGAAAGTGTGACAGTGCTACCTTTGATCTTTATGTTAGCATAAAAGAACGATGGCTCCAAAATACGTGACCAAAAAAGCTCTGCAGCTTGAAATGAACAAAAATTATTAGCGGAGGGTCTCTAATGTGTGTAAACTGGTTTCAAAACGACGTTTACCACAAAATATCGTAGCCAGTACCGGCGACAAGTACAAAGATTTGATACTGTCCGCTCGCCGCTGCCGCTTGGTATCATAGCCGATGCCCAAGGCGTCTTTAAATGCATTTTGTCTTAAAATAGAGAAAGAAATCACTTAGTTTAACATTAGGTATAAAAATATTTCAAATAGTCGGTTACTTTCTTCCACAATTTTCGACTTTACATCCAGACTGTGTTCACTTTCAGGTTGGGAAATACTCAAAGTAATAATTTCTGTCCCGTCTTCCATTTTCATTCTTTTATATCTGGACTGTCCTTCGTCGAGGATTTCTTTAGATACAATTTTGACATCTTTAACAGGAGATATTACTTTGGTGACATGTCTTTTTTGTTTAACTGTGTCGAAATTTCAGGTTCAGCAAATTCTCCCGTTTGTAAAAAAGTCTAAATAAAAAAAAAAGAAATACAGTAAAGTATAAATGTAGTAAAACAAAAATTTATGGATTATCAGTTAAAACGCGTTGCCAAAACTGGTAACATCAGGTAGGAGAGGTCCGGAAAGCCCCACCCAGCGGGTAACATCGTCCACCGTCATAATTTCTAAACGCAACCTCTAATAGGTCCAATATCTATCACTCAATATGAACAATAAGGGTAAAATGGTAACTTTGCTGACCACTTCTTCAGTCGTCATAAAACTTATTGAATTTAGGTTGATGTATTTTTTCTTTTTGAATAGTCAAACGTTACCACGACACATAAGTATTAATTTGCATCATTAAAATACAGGGTGGCTCGCCGAGGTATCCAAGAAACTTTGGATATAAAGTCAACAATGAAATTTAGTCTTGGTTTTTGAACTACAGAGCGTTAACATTTTTTTTTAAATATTGTTTTTTTTTAGTAACTTTTATACCAATTTAGATATTTTTAAAAATTTGGGAGAAGCCTTCTATGCAACCAAAAGACATTTTTTGGCATACAAGAAAAATTTAATTTTTTACCAGTCTCGTCCGTGAGAGGTTAAAGTTAAATATATTTTAATATAAAAATTGTACGCCACTGCATTTTTCTACAATAAAAGAAATTTTTAAAATACCCATTTGGGAGTTTGGAATAAATTTAATTTCTTGCCTTTTTATTACATTTCTTGGCATGGTCATTTCATAGTGAAAATATCAAATTCCACAGTAAAAAATCACCTTTGCTATTTATTCTTTAATTATCTAGGGATTTAATCATGCGGGTAAATGGTTTTTATTTATTTATGCGAAAACCGTGCATCAAATAAAAAAAAGTCAAGAGATAAAATTTGTGTCAAACTAAATGGAAATAAAAAAAAAATTAACCTTTAAACCCCTCATAAACGACACTGGTATTTTTTTTACATCAATCAATCAAAATATGCTTTATTCTTTAAGAGAATTATTTCTTATTAACAAAGGTGTAGTAAATAAAAATGTAATAAAAAAATGTCATATAAAAATAAAATACAAACAAAATCCATATAAACTTTTTTCTTTTTATGCTCATTGATATAAACAAATAATTAAAGAGAAGAACACCTAACATAAATTGTATAATAGCCACTACATAAAATTATAAAAAAAACAAATAAATATAATACAATTTTAAAAACATGTTAAATGTAATAATATGTAATAAATGTTCTTGTATGCCAAAAAATGTCTCTTGGTGCATAGGAGGCGGCCCTCAAATTTTTAAAAATATTTAAATTGGTATAAGAGGTTATTATAAAAAAACAATATATTTTTTAAAATTTTCACCACCCTGCAGTTCAAAAACTAAGACGTTTAGGACATATGTTTATACAAACTTTTTTTCTAATTTTCATTCTTGAATCTATATCCGAAGTTTCTCGGATACCTCGGCGGCCACCCTGTATTATGTTTTGTAAGGTTCTTAAAGAAAATTAAAATTTTAATGAAAAATGCATTATCATTGCAAGTTCTTGTACTGTAGTTATGTATATTATTTCGATTTGTTAAAATTAAATTGCTTTCAATTTGTCCGTTTTGTATTTTATGTATTAAAGAAAATTGTTGTAAAATAATTGCAAAATTGTTCGTTTTAATATAAATGAATAAAGTTGTATGTGTTGATATAGGAAATAACAAAGGCTTTAATAACTTTGTATTTGATATTTTGTAATTTATTTAAATCAATTTTGTTGCTTTCACCCTCAAATTGAGGCTAAGTAAGTTAGATTTGAATTATGTAGCTATATTATATCTTTTTTACTTTGCAAATTAAAAACTTTAAATTTTCTTTATTAATTTAACCAAGTTTATTTATTTTACCGTCATATATTCAATATGATCTTTAAAACTTAAATTGCAGTCTCAAGCAACCAATATTATATTTTTCAGTTTATGTGTATTAATTTTAAATTTAAATTCGTTCATTTTATTGCCAAGTTCATATAAAAACATTTACTTTCATTTAAATACAGTTGATTATTATGAGACCAATTTTGTATTTAAAACATATCTGAAATATTTTTTGAAATATTTTCCTTATTACCTTTAATAAACAAGAGCAATATCGTCAGCTAAAGCTTTCGACCAAGTCTGGCATGACGCACTTACTTAATAAACTTCCCTCCTACGGTCTTCCAACTAAACTCTGCTCTTGGCTCTCCAGTTATCTTTCTAATCGACGTATATCAGTCATTGTTGATGGCCACTCTTCAAGCTTTCACGAAATTAATGCTGGAGTGCCTCAGGGTTCAGTACTAGCACCAACTTTGTTTCTTCTTCACATCAACGACCTTCTTTCTTCCACAACCAATCCCATTCATAGTTATGCTGACGATAGTACCCTTCACTCCACTTTTCAGGTTCCCAAACCAATCTCTCAACCCGACTTGGAAAGCAAACGCAGGGCGATGCAGATATCTCTTTCACAGGATCTCAATTTGATATTGGATTGGGGCGCCAAAAATCTCGTTCAATTTAATGCATCCAAAACACAATCATGTTCCTTGTCGCGAAAAAAATCATCAAACACTCACCCTTTGCTTATGGTGGCCAGGTTTTGCAGAGCGGGGACACATTTAACCTTGTGGGCGTCACATTTGAGAATAACCTTAACTGGCATAAACACATTGTATCTATAGCCACCGCGGCTTCAAAAGCTTGGATTTCTTTTCCGAGCCAAAAGTATTTTCTCCTTCAATTTATACACTTTGTATGTGTCCCAAATTCGACCCTCTCTGGAATATTGTTCTCATGTCTGGGGAATGGCATTCCCTACAACCCTCAGCATTCTTGATGCCATTCAAAGAAGGGCTGTTCGTCTTATTAATGATCCTTTACTTACTCAAAGACTTCCTTCTCTTGCCCATCGTCGAGCTGTGGGAGATCTATCGCTCTTCTATAGATACTTTTACGGCTTCTGCTCCGACGAATTATCCAGTATAGTCCCTCCTCTTGCAGCTCCCAACAGAGAAACTCGTGGTGCCGCGCGTATGCATCCCTATACGGTCCAATTGGACAGGCCCCGAACTTCCCATTTCGTTCGTTCTTTTATCCCTAGAGTTTCTAGACTGTGGAACCTACTGCCAGCGGAGGTCTTTCCTTCCCCCCAAATCTTCAAGTTTTTAAGTCCCGTGTTAACAAACTTCCTCTTACCTTGCTTAAGACACCCACGGTACGTTAGTATTTAGGCTTTCAGCCTTCGGTTTAAAAAAACTAAAAAAACACGCTTTTATATGCAACCGAACTAAAAATTAGAAAATAATTTTTCATTAAAAAAATATTGTCACTTCAGAGTAAAAAGCGTGGGGTGCTTAATATATTAAATGTTATAATTATTATATTTGCCAATATCTATGAGGGGAAAAGTTATGAAAAAATAGTAAAATGCACTTACGCTTTTTACTCTGAAGTGACAATATTTTTTTAATGAAAAATTATTTTCTAATTTTAGTTCGGTTGCATATAAAGCGTGTTTTTAGTTTTTAAACTATTATTTATTTTTCATTTTTAGTTCGATATGCATGTATGTATGTATGTATGTAAAAAATGCTCCAGTTTATTCACTAAAAATTCCTTCGCCATTTTGTCAAGGTAGCTAAAGTTCCTGAGAAAAGTTTGGGATGTTGCCAAAAGATGGCAACACAGGTGTTGTTTTTATAATATAAAGGAATTTTTTTATCCTGGCGATCCTAACCAGGATAACGGGATACTGTTTGCAGATTATTGCATTGTCATGGGTCCTTAATACGTGTGCAAAGTTTCAAAGAAATCGAATAGCTGGAAGTTGGTAAAAATTAGGCTCAAAGATTCCGTTACATAGATAGATAGATAGATGGATGTAGTTACAACCCAGAGTTAATAAAGTAAATACGAACGAATACTTCAAATCCTAACAAAAATTGTCCATTTCCACTTCTTAAAACAAATTTTAAAAAAGGAATCCAAAAATATGGTTTTTAAAACCTACCGAACAATTCTGGGAAATCTAAAATATCAAAATTCGATGACTGTTTCTCAACTGTTCAAATTAAACTTGTTAATAAACCCTAAGTTGGAATTATTTTAGCATTTAGAAATACAAAAGAATTTAATTATGAAATCTTTTTAAATCTTTTTTATTTTAGGATATGAAATGATTTTGAAGTATTTTTTCATATTTTTAGTCTAGTATTTGTGAGGATTTAAAGTATTTATTATTTATAGACACATGACATACCCTGCCCATACCGACTCTGGCCTTAACAAAAAAATCTGTGATTTATGAAAGCATAAAAATGTATAACCATTTACCCAATGAAATAAAAGCCTCTCCTTCACTACACCTTTTTAAGAGAAAAATTAAAAATATATTAATTGGTAAAGCTTAACATAGTTTGGATGAGTTTACAGTGATGTTTTGTGACACTTCATTTTGTTCCTTGTTGCTCTATATATGTATATATTTTTTAAATTTGTAATATATGTTAATCTGCATGTTTTTTTCTTTTATTAAATTATTGTCGATTTCTAGCTCTGTATTTTTTTGTTACATATCACATTTGTATTTAATTTTAAATTGTTGGTCATTTTTAATGTTTGTTTTTTATATTTTAACATTTTAACCATTTATTGACTTTCATATATTTTTTTATCTTTTTATATGTTGTCTTTATGTCTATTTGTTTGCATTTGATGTTTTTTTCTTTAATGTAAATTTCTACACCGCCTTGTTAATAAGAATCTTGTTTCTTGGATAATAAAGCATATTTCTGACTTGACTTTATTTAAGGGGGCGTCCATAAATTACATGATGATTTTTTCAATTGTTTGACCTCCCTCTACCCCTCTGGTTAGATTTGCTTCCAATTTTCCCCCATCCCCCAATCACACATAAGGTTTTTGCACAATTTATCAAACCGTAATTGATTTTGTGTTTGACAAAAAAATTTGAAAAAGCAAAGAAATTTTCAACCCAAAAGTTAACTCTGGTTGTTAACGTATTTTTCCTGGGAGACCTGCCCAAATCTTATAATTTTTTTTTCCTGTTTCTAGCAGAAAAAAATTACATGATATTTGCACAGACCCCCTAACCCCACAGTGAGATTAAGTAGAGAATCAACTCAACCTCTTCCCCCCATAAAGTCTCACATAATTTATGGATGCCCCCGCCTAAATAGATTTGAAATGGACTCGTTTTAAATCCTTTTTTTCTTAACCAGGGTAATAAAATGCAAGGTACTTAAACCAAGCTTTTTAAAACAGTTTTCGAACCAGTGTTGAATTCAAATGTTTTTCCGAGGGGGTGATTTTTTTTTTTTAAATATTTAACACACCGTAGTTCAAAAACTAAAGACGTTTGAGAACATATATGTATATAAAGTTTTTCTCTTATTTCTGTTGTAGAATCGCCCCATAAAGTTTGTCGGTTGAGATTACTGGACACCCTGTATGTATGTAGTTAATCTGATTGAAATTGATGAAAACTTTGATGTCTAAACGGTAGGGTTTATCGACTTTAATAAAGAGTACCTTATTTTTAAGTTTTTGATTGTCTATAAAATGGCGCCCCCAGCTTTGCAATATCTGTCAAAATAAATAATTAATAGTTTAAAATAACTAAAAAACACGCTTTTATATGCAACCGAACTAAAAATTAGAAAATAATTTTTCATTAAAAAAAAATATTGTCATTTCATAGTAAAAAGCGTGGGGGTGCATTTTACTATTTTTCATAACTTTTCCATCATAGATATTTACCAAATATAATAATTATAACATTTAATATATTTATCACCCCACGCTTTTTACTATGAAATAACAATATTTTTTAATGAAAAATTATTTTCTAATTTTTAGTTCGGTTGCATATAAAGCGTGTTTTGGTTTTAAACTATTAATTATTTTTCATTTTTTAGTTTCTGCTACTCTTGACAAAATGGCGAAAAATTTTTTTAATGAACAAGAGTGGCAAATTTTAAAATTTTTCCAACAGATTGCAACTCACTAAAATTTCTTCTTCATTAAGTAGCAAAGTTTGAAATTTTGCCAACGAATGCTTAATCAGGCCTGTTTGGACCGTTGCCAATATATTGCAGCCACTAAAAAATTTCTTCTTCATTTAATAGCAAAGTTTGAAATGTTGCCAACAGGTGTTGTTTTTATAATATAATAATGGAATTTTTTTCCTGGCGATCCAAAAAAGATAACGGGATACTGTTTGCAGATTATTGCATTGTCATGTTTTCCTTAATACGTGTGCAAAGTTTCAAAGAAATCGAATAGCTGAAGTTGGTTAAGTAGGCTCAAAGATTCCATTACACTTATATTGAATATGGTTACAACCCAAGTTAATAAAAAAGCGTGTTAACGGCATTTATTAACTGTTATTGTTCATAAAAATTGAACGCAATGGTGCAACTAACCCAATTGTGTAAAAGAACTTATTAATTTTTATTGTTCATAAAAATTGAACACCAATGGTGCAACTAACCAAATTGTGTAAAAACTAAAAAATTTCTTCTTCATTTAATAGCAAGTTTGAAATGTTGGCAACAGATGGCAACCTAGGTGTTGTTTATAATATAATGGAATTTTTTTCCTGGCGATCCAAAAAAAAGATAACGGGATACTGTTTGCAGATTATTGCATTGTCATGTTTCCTTAATACGTGTGCAAGTTTCAAGAAATCAATAGCTGGAAGTTGGTTAAATTAGGCTCAAAGATTCGTTACATAGCCAGATAGTTACAACCCAAGTTAATAAAAGCGTGTTAAAAGTTATAATGTAAATAAATTTGAAGTTTTTTAGGTAAAGTGCCCTCTAACTTGGTATTTAAAAAAGTACTTTTGTCTTAAAATTTTAGAATCTGCAAAGCTCGATTTGTGTGCTAAATATCAACTGGATTGGTTAAAAAATAAATGCAATATTGCGAAAAAACCAAAATAAAAATTGAACTTTGGCGGCTTCTAACTCGAAAACGAATGACATTTTGAAAAAAAATATATGAAGCTCTACCCTTATTTTGTCACGTATAGAATCACCCCCTTAAGTTTCGTGATCGATTTTTGAATCACCCTGTATACATGATTTGACTTGTTTTGACTACCAAATTTAATTTGGTAAATTTCTCTGAGGGATTTTTTTCCTCCGTGGGGGTATTATCCCTCCCTTTCATAAAGAAAACATGGAAAAAACAAAAAAAAATCAAATTCCAAAAAAAAACTCTGCAGTATCTGAATGCCAGCTAGCTGTAATATTTTTATTATACATGTTTACTAAATAGGTTTCTTCTGATATTCTTCAAAATAAAAGATTTCAAAATATAAATAATCAAGAATATTTATTAAAAATTAAAGCAGGAAGCTCTCACATCCTAGTAATAATAGATTAAACAAAAACAGTAAACTTTTATTTAGCTAAATTGCCGAAATTATAGTTTTAAACCTTTCCTAATCTTAAACCTACCACATAATTTACAGTTTTCCTACCTCTATTGATATACAACTCATAATCTGTACTGTTAGAGGGACTGACTTTGCTTCTTTCTGATAAATATTGGTCAGCCCATTTTTGTCATTACTAAAACAAAACCTGCAGATTTTCATTTCACGTAAACTTTGTTTTCGTTCTTCCGATATGTGGCAAATTACTTGGAAATTAGAAAAAATATTGGACACTAAGCAAAGCGCCACTGCATCACACAAGATGGTGATCAACTTGGCTTGATTCTGTTGATAGGTTACAAAATTTATCGAAAGGGCGAACGATCACAAATTAATACAGGTTGAAGGCACCAGAGAGGTGCATGCAGCTAATACTGTTCCAACGTAAAAAATAAACTTGAATCAGTTCAATAATCTGAAGTTTTGAGAATTTAAAGAAGAAAAACCAGCTGCAAGTTTTTACTTTTTGAACTTATGAAAAATTTAGCTTAAATTAATATGCATATTAACTGTGCTATTCAAAAATAACTTTAACTCCCTGTGCGAACTGAGCCTAGTGTCAGGCAACTAAACAAACATGTCAGTGTATGTTGGGTTGTCTATACGACTAGTTAAAGAAAATAGAGAGGTATTGTTAAATAGTACGGTAATGCTCTTTGCGTTTATTTACCAAGAGAGCTTTATAGGTAGTTTGAGTTGTGCCATGGCTTATGGTCTAAGAGGGTTTGATAAATTTTATCTACTTGGCAATAAAAATAAATCTTTAGACAGAGTAAATAAAACATTACCAACATTCAACAACCGATCCAACGCAGTATCTCTCTATCTTAGCACAAATGATCTACTAAAGCTCCATTTACATTAGATTAGGACATTGCATGCGAAACGGGGAGAAATCTAATAGGCTGCGTCTAGCATGTATATGCTCTAAGGATTTACTCAGATAAGTTTTGGGACGTTTTCATTAGGATATGTAGTCCAGTCTAAATAGATTTTCATCTTTCGAAAAAGTAACAAAAAAGTTATACAGACAGGAGCAATGATTGGATATTTCTCATATACAAAGCAGTCTCTGTTTTCTTTTGGACAAAATTTAATTTGTTTTCTTTATTTTGATAAACACGTGATCGATAAACAAACCTTTGGTAATTGTTTATACAAACCGAACGCATCGCCGATTTCAATACAATTTGGTATACGAAAGTTTTTTGGACGCTGATCACGAATCTGAAAGAGTTTTTAGTCGGACACGTTTCGTTCTCGAGATATTCATTATCAATCTTGAATAGAACTTAAACCTAAATTCACCATATTCCCCCTTCTTTTTGCACGCAGTTCTTGAGTTTCGAGAATTGTTTGCCAAAGAAGGAAGAATATAGGTGAAAATATGGTAACTAAAAATTCTTTCAGATTTGTGATCAGCGCCCAAAAAAACCCCGTATACCAAATTTTATTTAAATCGGCGATGCGTCGGGTTTGTAAACAATTACCTAATCTTTTTGGACTGACTAATTTTATAAATAAAAATAATACAAAATTGGGTTTTGTTTGTTAAGCTTTATTTAATAACTTTTACTATTTACATTATTTACAAGGTTTGCCAAATTTGGTCAGTTGAAAATGATAACACTGTCAGAGGCCTCATAATGCTCAAAAATAATGATTTCATTCTGTCCTCGGTTAAGAAGGGGTGCAGGTAAATAAAGACATTGTTGGGGACCAATTCTTGCGTATCTTCCCAGTACGAGATCCATTAATAATTACTATGCCTTTAGTCCATGGTCTCATGTCCACATATGTATCTTGTGGGTCATCTATGTTAATGAAAGCTAAAAATCATAATAATACATTTATGTTTATTAAACCAGTCAAGTACTTTATTGCTTTAATACAAACGTCTAAGTTTTTAAAAATGATATGGCAACAAATCAGATTACCGAAAATTTAGGTAAATTTAAAACTTTATGTCTGTTATCAAATTATGTACCTCTATATAACCCAGGTTCCGTAGAATTTCTAGCTTTCTGCCAACCTTTTAACGCCAAATTCCACACCTTCTTAAACTCAATGGGATATGTTGCCACATGGTCACAACATTATTGTTAATTAATATGTCTCCTTGGTGAAGCCCTAAAATATAAGAATATTTTAATTATTAAAAAACATATTTAACTTTTACAATGCAACCATTGCCGCTGCTACTCGTGGTTCCCGCTTCCGCTGTTCCTGCTAGCCCGTTGACTTCCTTTTAAATGCCGCCACTAAAACGAGCGTCAGCGACGTGTTTCCAAAATCGTGTTGCCCACTTTCCAGCCCACTTCCCTGTCCTCTGCGGCGGAAGTACACACCATGTAAGGACGGTCTTATATATAGTAGGCTATGCTATATACAGGGCTAGGCGAAAAAACCGGAACTGTTATCTCAGCAACCGTCAAATTTAAATGAACCAGATGTTGTGGGGGTAACTGAACATGAAGAATTAAAATTGTATTTGCAAGGTTGCCAAGTTTATAGTTGTTTTCTGTAAGTTAAGAACTTTTAAAATTTTAAATGGAATACTCTATTTTTTATTATTGTATTCAATTGCTTGTATCAACTTTATTATGACCTGATATTATTGTTTTTTTACTTCTGTCAATTTCGGAGATATGGCGTCATACTTTTTTCAAAATTAATACAAAAACGGCTAGGTATGGTCAATTATCTAAAAACGATCCAATCAATATTCGTCAAAATTAGTACAGGGGTGAAACTGGACCTCCTAAATTCATGAATAGCATTTTTGTAACGTTTTTAAGATTCTTAAAAAAAAGTCAAGAAAAGGAATAAGGAATTTTATTATAAAACATCGCAAATGCAATTCCTAAATTTAAAATGTCTAGTTATCTCCCTGTACTAATTTTGACGATTTTCGGTTTAATCGTTTTTGAGATAATTTACCATACCTGGTCGTTTCTGTATTAAAGCTTGATGCCACATATTCGAAATTGACAGGAGTAAAAAAACGATAATATCAGGTCATAATAAAGTTGATACAAGCAATTATTGTTTACAATAATAAAAATAGGATATTCCATTAATTTTTAAACCCCCAACCTAGAGAAAAGTTATAAACTTGACAACCTTGGAAATATAATTTTTAAATTCTTCATTCTATCCACCATCTGGCTGCCTATGTAACGGAATTTTACCTAATTTTAACCAACTTCCAGCTATTCGATTTCTCGAAACTTTGCACACGTATTAAGGACCCATGACAATGCAATATCTGCAAACAGTATCCCGTTATCCTGCTTTGGATCGCCAGGAAAAAGAAATTCCATTATATTATGAAACAACACCTGGGTCGCCATCTGTTGGCAACATTTCAAACTTTGCTAATTTTGATAATCGTACAGCTCTGGCGGATGCGCCAGATTAGACAATTGAATAGATCGAACTATGACAACATTTGCTGACGGGTTGGGGACCAGGCCTCAATTCTGCCAAATTGAACTCATTCGTTCGCTGAAAGTATTCGTTCCGGGAGCGTATAACAATCATCTGTTTTTTTTTAAAACGCTTTTTTAACGAACGAATAACCTTCACTTGTTTTTTAAAACAGGCGGTCATAAAACAGAAATCTGTATTACAAACTGACATCTGAAAAAGTAACAGTCATAACATGACCCCAAAATTCCTTTAATGTGAAGTGAAAGTTGAAAAATCAGTATAATAAGCTATTAAAAACAAGTAAATTATGCACTTTATGTGAAATACAAGAAGCGAAATAAATAATTCCAACATGATCCTCCGGCACAGAATAATCATTCGTAAGCTGAATAGTTCCTAAATCACATAACCTATAACCATGAAAAAATATGAGAAAATTACTCATTGCTTGGAAAAGTAATAACTAGTTATTGTGCATATAACCTTTATACCATCTTCAATTTATACCTTTCTAAAGAAGCCTCATTGAAGTGTTAGGTACTAGTACCGAATCTTAGATTAGGACGTTAATGGAGATTAGCAAACTACATTAAAATATCACTTATGTAGGTAAACTAAAGTAAACTCATATTTAGAAAAAACATTTATGGTAAATTTCTTTAGTTTAAAAGGTAATATTTTGAAAATATTTGTCTTATTTATGCACAATTGGGTAATTGTTTCGAAAAGTTGGAGCAACCCCATTTTGACCAAATTTGATATCAGGGCACAGAACCTAACAAAAGGGCTGGTTATTTTCTTTCTGCGCTTGGCTAATCAAATGGTATGTTCGAATCGACTGTTATATCAAAATTTTGTGCAAAAAGACGGGGAATAGAGATGAAACATCCTATTCTGCCCATTCTTGACAAAATGGCGAAAAAACTTTTAGTGAATAAACTGGAGCATTTATTTTTAAAAAAATTAATTGATATAACGAACTAAAATGAAAAATAATTAATAGTTTAAAAAACTAAAAAACACGCTTTTATATGCAACCGAACTAAAAATTAAAAAATAATTTTTCATTAAAAATATTTTCACTTCATAGTAAAAAAGCGTGGGGTGCATTTTAATATTTTTTCATAACTTTTCCATCATAGATATTGGACAAAGTATAATAATTATAACATTTAATATATTAAGCACCCCACGCTTTTACTATGAAGTGAAAATATTTTTTAATAAAAAATTATTTTTAATTTCTTAGTTCGGTTGCATATAAAAGCGTGTTTTTTAAAAAAGTCGGGTTGATCCCGAACGTTTATCAGTGCTTTTGCGGGAAAATCCGTTTTGTATGATTTAAGTCAGATTACACTAGGATGAAGTTAAAGGATCAAATAGGTTATAAATCAAGAGTGCCGGATTTAGCTTGAGCAAATAGGCAGTTGCCTATGAGGTGCTACCATACAATAGGGCCTACACCACACCACAAAAAAAAGAAAAAAGGAGATTTAAAGGAAAAAATATTTTAGAAAGTTGGTCGTTAAATGGAAGTGAGGACCATTTTTTGGTCTTCAAACTTTTTGGGGCTGTATATGAAAATATTTGGAGGAAAGTCGTCCTTTTAGAAGTGAGGATATTTTTTACTGCCTATGCCTGCTGAGCTAGATCCGGCGCTGATCAGAAGGATTTCACCAAGTGACGCCATGCTGCGAAGTACTAAAGTGGGTCAGTATTGGGTCCAATATGCGGTAAACTGATCAAAAACGTGGACGTGCCGCAATCTTTAATCCTAGATGTGACACAATTTGAACAACGCGGTTTTGGTGTGGAGCAACATGCACACAAAAGAAAATTGGCAAAATTCGTGCATTGTACTGTGTCTCCAGTTAACAGCCGGACTGGTTAAAGTTTGTAAAAAGTTGACTTGATAATATCAAACCCAAGACCAAATTATTACATTAGAAGTTCAGAGCTGCATATTTTTTACCTAACTAACTCGTGTTTTTAAACGAACAAAAATGAAATTAAAATTTAACGGGTTTAATTGGTAGCCCAATGTATCACGAAGTCGCATATGAGCCTTTCAATGATTCGCGTTGACAACAGTTTTTTTTTCCTTTTTTCTTTTGAAAATTACAACGGCAACCTTTAAACTGATAATTAGGTATACTGCCGAAACTCTACCCCCATTCCACCAGATCATGGTGCTCCTGTGCTCCTTATCCATGGTATTTTTACGAATCCTTTGTTTCCAAAAACCAAACTTGTTAAGATCAGCTGATGTTTTTAAGGGTGGTGAGAAATGAGCTTTCCATTTACGTTTTTGCATCTTGTTTCACTTAAATGATTAGCCCAACTAACTGATAATTGTGGTACCTAGTGTTGGTGGAGTGCTTGTTATATCTGTACTCTTAAGTGTAAATATAAACACAAGTATTTTTAAAATTGGATCTGCACTCTTGGTTTTTTGGCCATAACTGTATATACATATAAGTTGTGTATAATGTGTGTTTTTTAAATATAATTTAATAAATAAGGTTATTTCTGCCTAATCTAAAATAAAAGTAGTTTGTTATTTAAACGTCAAAACATTCACATAAAACATAAGCTGAATTTAACAGACAAATAGCATGAAAATAAAATAAGAATAACCAATTAGAAGTTCCAAATAATGGTTATGTGTTTAATCTGTGAATTCTAATTGGATATTCTTATTTCATTTTAATGTTATTTGCCTGTATACATTCAGCAATACAACATACAACAACATTTTTAAAACGCCCCAAAAAAACTTTCAAAACCTGTTTCTAGAACGTTTTAGAGACTATAAAAAACGTTTTTTTAACGTTGTTTTTGCCGACACAAAACTTTTAGAAAACGTTTTAAGAACATTCACGAACGTTTGAGAACGTTTATCGTACGTTACTCAAAATCTACTTGAATGTTTTATAAACGTTTATAAAACCAACTTGTGTTATAAAGGGACATGGATGTTCCTGTCAAATACCATTGTGTTTGTGTTTCCTACCAGACTAAGAAACTGGCTTAAAAACAGAATATTAGAGTTACGTGTAATATCTCCAGCAAAACTGTAAATTGAATTGATTGCGGGAAAATAGAAGTAGTGATAACACTGATGACAGTAGTGAGCCTAAGGGCACCTAGCATTAATTTGGTGAAAGCATATATAGGGTGACACTACAATATATTAAATATATCGATTACAAAGAAAACTGAAGAGCCAAGAACAAAGTTTACGTAGAAAACCATTAGTAAAATGTTTGTAACGAAGCCAGGTCTGATCAAGAGCTTTGGATACATCAATAACAGTCTGGGATTCAGATGGGAATCTCAAAGGACCGAGTTGTGTGGTCTAGATCTTTTGAGATATAAACCATAATGTTTTTAAAATGTTGTGTTGTTTGTAAAAAATTAAAAGGAGTGATATAGGTCAGTAGTAAAGGAGATTTTTAGATTCTTTCCTGGGGGTATATTAAACACGTGCAGCTTTCCAACTCTCCGGAAAAATGCCCGTTGTCATAGGAACTTTGAAAGAAGCAGCTTGACATAAATGGAGGCAAGCTCAGAATTGTAGATTTAAAGGAGATTGCTAATATGCCACTCAACTCAGACTAAGTGTTAAAAAAGGAAGCATGCGCCTGATCTAATTGACTTTAAAAATGTATAACATTTCAAGGAGCATAGTATAAATTAGGAATGAAAAAGAATTGGTAATAGTTCTGATTGTTTCGATAAAATCTCGAAATATTGGCTACCACTTGGAGTAAGAGAAAAATATGCCTTTTTGCGATTGTTAAACAAATCTTCAGCTACTAAAATAGTTGGTTTTATTACCTGTTAACCTGTCAATTTTTATGACTAGGATTGAAATAAATGAAAGCTTGGATTTTTCAAAGTCTGGGTTTGTACCAGGATTTAGAAAAATCAAGTTTTCTGATTTGCAGATTTAGAATTACCTGGATTTGAGGGACCTAAACCCTATTGACGAGTTAAATTAATTCGTTAAGTTGGTTAAAAAATTCGTAAGAATTATGAAGAAGGAAAGTAGATGGTATACCAATGGTAATAAAGAAAAATCCATAAATATGACCTTGTTTTCTCCTTGTTTGACAACAAATTACAACAGTTTTACACTAAACCTACGATATCTTACCAAAACTGTATCGCATACACGCCCACTAATAGTTAAAGTTGCACCAGCTGTCAAATTAATATTTTCTTTTCTATAAACAATGTAGCCATAACTTTGTCCAGTTCTGTTATTTATATCTAATAGTTCCATGGCTATAGGTTTCTCATATTCCAACTTGATAGTTTGTGAATCTAAAAACATACTTGATAGAACACTTAAAGAACAAATGTTTAATATACAGGGTACTACCAAAAATTCTTTGGGCCAAAATATTGCAATTTATCTTAGTCAGAAAGAGGATTGTTTGTGAGATGTAGCATGCATATTCCAGACTAAAACCTAAGCAGCAAGCTGACGTCATTATGACGTCATTTTTAAGTTATTTTTGGTCTTTTTTGGTCATAGGACGTCATCAGACCAAAATAATGACGCCATTTTACTGTCATTTTAATGGCGTGTTTTTGACGTCGTTTTAGTGACGTCTTTTCGACGTCATTTTTTCGTCATACTAGCTCATAAAAATCTAATGACGTTATGTTTAGAAAACCCGCCAGAAAAATTTTGCGACATTATATGATTTGTGCCAAAATCCAACCAGAAATATCATATGACAGAAAAATAAGACTAATAATTTTACCAAATTAAAATTGGACAAAACTCTACCGATAGATGGCGTAATGGACAATAAACTACTACGTTTATTCAACATCATCGCTTTTTATCGCCTACTCATCTCCAGGTTGGACAGTGTCCCTAGAGATGAGCCCTTGCAGTGCAAGGGAATTGCAAGCAGTAAGGAGTTATTTTCTATTTCAATTTTCAAATAAAATATCGTATCATTTTAGTTAAAAAAAAAACCTATATGCGTCAATTTTTCGTCATTTTAAAGACGTCATTATGACTTCATTAACTGAACGTCTTTTGTCTGTGACTTAGGAAGGTCAATTTAACGTCATTTTGTCGTCATCTCATGACGTCTTTGCTCACCAAATGTGACCAAAAATGACTCAAAAGAGACGTCAATAAGACGTCAACTTGCTGCTTGGGAAGTTGAATTTCACACAAAAAATTTAATTTGTTCTTCTTCACGATCTATTTGTGCAGATATTTCCAAAAAGTGTCCAAAACGCTACCACATATTCCTTGGACCAAAATACAACGTGTAACGCCATTTATCTTGGTAAAAAATTAAAGGTATTTGAGGTACAGAGTTTCAAATTAAAAAAATAAAATGAAAACTGAAAAGCCTTTATCTTGCAAACGATCAGACAGAGGTAAATTGGCCTAGATAAAGCGCAAAGGAATAAAAAAGATAAACTTTTGTATGGAGTAACACGTTTAATCGTAAATATCTCCAAAATGGTTGGTCGTAGGGATATTTATAAAGTAAATTCTTTTTGTGTAAAAATGTAAGACAATAGATATTTTTACCAGAGCCATAATAGGTATACCGAGTCAAAAAGAAGTTATGACATTTTAAACATACGCAAAGGACTAAAAGTGGCGTGCCCTATATTTCAGAACGAAAACGTAAGCAGTTTTCGATTCTTTACCTTACAAAACCCCCAAAACTCTAAATTTATCAATAAAAATCTAATGTCAAAAAATATATAAAAATAACTAAATTGAAATGGAAGTTTTTCATCTTGCAAAGATCTATCAATTTTTGACTAAAGTAGATTGCGTTACATCGTTTTATTTGGGTCCAACTTGTGGTGGTTGCAATGTGAGCAGAATTTTTACAGACGTCCTGTATAATATAATTTAGTAAGCCACTTAAAGAAAACTTGTTAAAACATACAACGGTAAAACTAAAAAAAAATGATGTACAGGGTGTTCGGTTATATTTCGAACAGGGTCTACACATAGATAACCTACATTTAGATCCGCAGTGGCAAGAAGCATTTTCAGATTTTTACGACCTCTCGCAGTAAACAAATGGTGGACGAACATGCGTACTTAAAGACCGTGGCAAAATACAAACACCCGCATCCCGTACCCTTCGTCTGCGGTCTGACCGTGACGCTCATTAGCTACCGTACTTCGAACAGAAAACCAGGATGCCGTCGACAATTTTTTTCGATAATACGGATAGTTTGTTTGGCGCCAGGTGCGTTTACCCTCAACTGGCTTGCGCACAAACCGGTTTTCGCCCATGAAATGTAACTTTTGTTTCGCGCAGGTTATAACATTGGCAATCCATCGAGATCAGTGGGTCTACACGCTTAATTGATTGAGATAGGAAAATATTTTAGAGAAGAATCGCCAGGATTTGCTAAAAAATAAACAAATAACAATCGCAACGTAAACAAATGAGCATCAACTTTGTTATTTGGATCACCATGTATATTTTAAGTTCATTAAAAAGGGTAGGTATGTTTTCCTGTTTTCAAAAATATATACTTTGTCTATGTTTGGACCACCAGTTATCGTAGAAAATGACTCTGAATCCTGGAAAAATTAGCCGCTCTGGTTCATAGAGAATTAAACATGGGCGGCTTTGGTTTTCATTTGTTTCTCTAAATATGGCCTTTCTTTTAATTGTTTTCGTTGAAATGAATACATTGTCTAAAATATTAAATATTTAAATGTATAAAAATGGAGCTACATGTTTTTTGTCATTATTTTTTGACTTTAACAACTTAAAGTAGGTAGTTCTATTACACTTTATTAACAATAAATAAACAAAATTATTTAATAATGAACTAAGATATTTTTTATTTAAATTACAAATGTCCATCAGAAATAAAGGGGCTGGACAGATTAAATAAAAGATTATCTCAGTTCATTATTAAATAATTTTATTTATTTATTGTTAATAAAGTTTTATACAACTACTTTAAGTTGTTTAAGTAAAAAAATAATGACAAAAACATGTAGCTTCATTTTTACATTAAAATATTTAATATTTCAGGCAATGTCTTCATTTCATTCAAAACAAATAAGAGAAAGGCCATGTTTAGAAAAACAAATGAGACCAAAAACCGGCTATGTTAAATTGTCTATGAATCAGAGAGGCTAATTTTTAGGATTTAGACTAATTTTCTGCGGTAACTAGTGGTCCAAACATAGAAAAAGTACATATTTTTGAAAACAGGAAAATCTGCCTTTTCCCAATGAATCTAAAATATACAGGGGGTTCCATTTGAAATAACAAAGTCGATGCGCAGTTGTTTAGTTTGCGATTGTCATTTGTTTATTTTTTAGCAAATCCTGGCGGTGCTATAAAACCCTGAAACGTTTGTATTTAAAATATTTTTTTATCTCGAACAATAAAGCGTGTAGACCCCGTTCAAATATAACCGAACACCCTGTACCTACCTATTTGGCGTATATAAAAAAATATAACTAGTTTTACATAAATGTTACCAATTTATTTAAAACATTATTTAAGTA